>JAUMGZ010183027.1:0-13842 GCA_032359645.1 Pododesmus macrochisma | reverse complement strand
CACAGAGTTTTGGTTCCTTCCTCTTATAAATATCACATTTATCGGAGGCACGATTCAGGTTGCATTTTTTGTATTAGGCGGTTGCCTTTGCAGGCGGCCTTATCCCGAGGGTAACCATAACCGATAAGCATTTGCTTCCGAACACCTTTTATACTGAACCTTTCTCGAGGAGCCATTGTTGTATGTAGGGTACGCCGTCATTTATTCCCGATTCATAACATTTCTGCCAGTTATTTTTGAGTTTCGGACCTAAGATGATACCGTTTTATACTCACCTGTTTTTATAGATTAATGTGTTTGATGCATATGTTGGCTCTTTCTTTATTGTAAGTAAGTCAGTCAGTCAGTCTTTCTGTCTTTTAATAACATTTATTATATATAAATTATAACGTCACATTTGCTGATTAGAATGGGGTTGTCGAAACACGTGTCCAGAGGAATACGTTTTGTGTTATTGTTGGGGTGAGATTTTTGTACGTTATATCAATCGTGATTTTTTTCCCCGTTTCCCCTTTGGCTCTGTTATTTTGATTTACAAAAGTATTGTCTATTGTAAATTATTTTTTTCTTTAGCGTCAATTAATGACGGCTTCTTCGAAAAAGATCTTGGTTTCGGGGGTGTCTCACACAGAGTATTGTTTCTTTCGTCTGATAAATACCATATTCATTAGAGGCATGTATCCGATTGTTTTTTTGTATTCTAGGGAATGGGTGTCCTTACCCGTAGATGATAGTATGGCCAAAAAGCGACTAAAGACCTAATGCACAGGCTTAAATAGTTATCCGAACAAACAAAATCATGTGACAAACAAAATGAAAGTAAAAAAAAAGATTGGTACATCATAGACGAAACACCCAATCGTATCGCTCGTAACCGCAACGGCTCTGGAAAGGTTGTCAAAATGGTGGACACAGTACACAGAGCTACTGCCAAGAGTTAAACAGAATGAATTTATCGACAACAATGGACTTACGGAGAATATTGACGTGACAAATGAATAAAGGTAAATAATTAAGAATTGACATGAGTCTGATATGAAACTGAAAGTTACATATAATCAACATATAGTCTAATTTTACCACACGTCCATAGCTAAATAACACACAACGGTCACCTTTCAAAAGCGGCTGTTAACTTCACAAGACGCTAATGTAGACAGAATATATTTTCTGTACATGTTTATGTGTTTGTTTTGTATTGTCCTGTAAATATGTATCAGTTTATTTTTATAATACAAAAAAGCAACCTAAATCATGCCTCCGATAAATATGATATTTATAAGAGGAATACATATCTATATTCTTCGCCTTGACAAATGAGCGGTTTGCAAAGAAAAATCTTTTTTTTTTAAATAACGCTGATTTAATATCATACGTATGGCCTTAATATATATATATATCTATATTTATATATATATGTATGATGTTTGCCTCTTAACCCTTGAAGGACGTGAATCATGGCCAACTCCTGCTTGGAAACAATTTTTTTGCTTATTTATGAGAACATGACTTACAAAAGATAACCTCAAAACTAAGAAGAGTTGCAAAAAGTATTCTCAAAATAATGGAGACACATTTTTTTCTTTTAATTACACACACAAAGTATTCCAAGGAAATAAAACACGGGTAACAAGAGTAATATAAAGCTAACTCTCTGAAAGTTTGAAAATCCATGTTAAAACCCCATGCGGCGGGAATGAGCACTTAAATCACCAGTGTCTTTGTCTTACCTGTACACTCTACTTATCTACTTGTGTACAAAATGGTCAATAGACATTTACTGATGGGACTTATCTTAATCGTTGACCAACTCGTTTACATTCAATTCCTTTATTCTCGTAATCTTGAATGAAAGAAAGACTACACATAAAGGTAAATATACACCTTTTTTCTCTCGCTCTGTCATTAACATGTATTAATACCGACGTAACATACTAATACGAGAAAATGAATAAAACACGTGGTGGGAGCAATCCCTTCCTAAAAGTGATCAACATCCTATTCCCTTCACACACACACACACACACACACACACACACACACACACACACACACACACACTTTCAATTCTTTATTTTAAGTAACCATACATTTACACATTAAGCAGCGCTCAAGTTGAAGTGCTCTCACATTGAGATGAGTAGAGACGAGTCAAATGATTGAGTGTCTCCCTATCTACAAAACAAGTCACCATCTAACCTCAAAATGTAATAACAACAACAAAAAAAACAATCAAAAGCATGCATTTGGTCTCGATATTTTGTATTTAGCATTGTAACACATCACAACATTTTTGCAAAATCACGTTTACAGCTAAAGATAATTAAATTAAATATTTAAGTTTGCAAAATATGTGAATAGTTATAAACATACAATGGACACACACAAATTCCCGCTGCTTAATAGTAGTAATCCCTAAAGAAAAATAATATGTAGGAGTGAATATGAATCTCTAATAAAATAATTATTTTGATGATAACAGTGCGATGTCAGTACTGGATGGATAGTAGACATCGGTAAGATTATCAGGAAGTTCAAACTATTTCATTTTTCATTTTCATAAACTTGCAAACAGTTGTTAGAATTTGACATTTGTTTTTATTCATTAATTCTTGGAACTTGATAGCATTTGTTCGGGTTCTGAATGTTTGGGATATTAATGATTTTTGTTCATGAGCAAAACTTTGGCATTTGAATAAGTAATGGAACGCGTCGCTTAAACTATTTTCGTTATATAGCGAACATTTTCTTTTGCTTCTATTTCTTTTCGTCCAACGACTTCTTTCAAAGGTCAGCCTATGATTTCCAGTTCTGAATCTGCGTAAAATGTGAATACTTCCATTGAGTTTAACAACATAGTTTTTGAAACAGTGGGATGTTTAAAATATTCTATAGTTTGTAGCTTTTGGTGCGTAGTTTACATAACCGATCCACACTTGTTTAAATTTATTAATCTAGTTTTGATTAGTATATTAGTTAGTCACGGTAATAAATGAAAATTTGACTAATCCATATGTAAGACAGGCTACAATATGCAAGTGTGCATTTGATGTAATGGATCCACTGATTCTTAAAATTGTAACTTTTCCTTTTACGATATAGTAAGTTATAGAAGTTGGTGATGTTTCCATTTTTAGTTAATAAATGTATATTTTGTTAATTTTTTCTGTGTGAATCGAACGCTTTTGTATTGTTTGCCAATGTCCATTGACTTATGGCTTTTGAATATCGTCTTGCTTTTTCGATTATAATACTGTAAGCATGCTTTTGCCATTTTTTCATTCTTTCTAGTTATTAGTTTGGTCCAGTACGCAATTTAATTTTTAGGATTACCGGATAGTTCTCAGTACACCATGATGTTCGTGCTTGATTATTACAGATGTCACAACTCGATACGTTTCTTGTATCTTAATGACAGTAATTAAAAGTATGTTCTCTCCGACTTTCCTACTTCCATTTGGGAGTTGACGATGCACGGGCTCTCTTCGGCTGATTAGACAGCCGCTCTTGTTTAGGTGTAGACATCACACTGCTAACTTGGACGTCCACTCTCGTAATGGTTGTTTAACATTATGACACGGAGGCATCAAGGCGGTTGACACATGTATAGCATGAAACGCTTACCATATCGCTTCTAGTTTATAGTCCATTTAAAGGTCCAAGGTGGACTTTTCTCATAGACATCCCGTCCGTCATCCCCGTCGTCCGTCCGTCCGTCCGTCGGCGTCGTCCGTCGTTCACTTTTTTTTTTACATGTTATGAGTTCTTCTCCTAAACCACTGGACCAATTTCATCCAAACTTAGTAGGTAGCATTACCAGTGAAAGGAGACCTGGGGTCAAAACTAGGTTCCGCGTTTTGGGGTCAAATTTCAACACAATAGCAAATAGTTAACTATTCTCATTTTTGAATTCTTGTCCTAAACTACTGAACTAATTTCATCGAAACTTGTTAAAAGTCATCTTTGGTGAAAGGGAATTCAGATTTGTTCAAATAAAGGGGCTCGACCCCCAGGGGCGCCACTTTAGGGGGCCACAGAGGAAAAAATTTGACAAAATTTGACAAATCTTCTTTAATAAACTAGAAGGCCTAGTGCTTTAAGGTTTGGTATATATTTAATCATAAAGCTTGGCGAACAAAGTTTGTTGAAGGCATGAACCTGTGATTAAAAGTACTCAAATGCCCAATATTTACTTTAATAAGCCTATTTTAACCAGATGGACGTTGAGGCCAAATGGACCTCTTTGTTTAATATAAGTTCGTGTTGTTTCCTTTTATAGTTAATAAATGTATATTTAGTAATTTTTCTGTGTGCATCTAACGATTTCCTTTTGTTTGCTCATTTACATGGACTAATTGCTTTAGAATATCGTCTTTGTTTTTCAAATTTACTTCTTTCTTATTGTAAGTTCTCCTTTCATGCGTGTTATTGATATATATCTCTTCAAAAGGCAAAGTTAATATCTTAATGTAATGAGATTGCATGGCAGGTGTCATAAAAGCGTGTGTATTAACTATATAAAGTTGTGCACATTCTTGACGAAACGTATGTACCCTGTGATAATATTACCGTTAGAAAATCAAAAATGAATCAAAACAGATAACACACATGAATTAACTGTTTATATGTTTCTTATCGCTTTCTTTTACAACGTATCAACAACACTTTGTGTGACGTCATAGTCATTCGAATTCCGAGGATTGTATTGAAATATGCATATTCAAAAGAGGAGTATTTTGGATTGTATACACGCATACATCGGCGAATGGATGTTCCCTCTACACCTCGGACAATGCAGATACATCTCATCAATACGATTCAAATAAATATAACGCAAACTCAAAAAAGTGTCGAAAATGATCCTTTAATCGGAAACTATTTAAATGGACGTATGACAAAACATTTATATTAGTTTTCAACTCGATGCATAGGTGAGTGGGAGAAATAATGAAACGAAGTGACAGTTCGTATGCGCGCGCGCGCGCGCGTGTGTGTGTGGCTAATATACGAAATGTAGGAATTTATATAGGTGTGAATTTTATTGTAAAAGTAGAAATATATTTTGATATAAATTACAACTATTGAGAATGTCAAAACTGTAAAAAAAAAAAAACCAGCAATGTGTTTGCTGTGCAATTGAAATGAATAACCTAGATCAAGTGTACACCTGAATATGATATATGATCAATATGATAGAAACGAGGCTATAAAATAACGAAATTGTATTATTTTATATTTATTTAATCAAGTTATTAAATAGATCTTATTTCTAAACGCTACGATTTTTCCAAACAATATGTAACTATTTGCAATAAATCGGATCCAATGAAGATATGGCTACTACAAAAAGTCTCCTAATATTAAACCTACATTATTCCAGCAGTCGATTTTCGATGAGGTACATATATGTAGGTCCATGTATGTTACAAGTGACGTTTTTTCATTGTTTAGTGAATATTGTACCTGTTACAATTAAGCTTAATGTTAAGCTTGCTCTACCATAACGAGTATAACTAATTATGTTTGTTTTGTTTTAAAATGTTTAAAAACATTATAATCTATAATCTTATCAAGAATCTTAATATAAAATTGATCTACTTCGGTATTTAAATGTTGTAACGTGTTGGTTTTGTCTTCTTGGTGTGTACTCAATGGAAAAAGGGTTCCTTAACATTTGAATAGTATGTTAACCTCTGCTGTGCTTTTGCTTTGCAACACTCAATAACTCGTGGTACATTTATCTTAAAATTACTACGTACAATTGTTTATAGGTGGCCAGCTTGCTCATTGTTAATATAGTGTATAGCGTATGCAGCCGACGAATATAAAATATGTTAAATTGAAATTCAATTGGTGCCATAATATAATTAAAAATGCTTCTTAATATATAATTAATCATACAGTTAATTATTCATTAATATGTATGTAATGCAATATATCATTTGTTAAAGTAAATTCCGTATAGTTAATACGGCACCTAAAGTAATATATAAGAATGTTATGTTGTTGACATCAATAATCATTGGAACATGTATTGTAGCAACTTTCTGAAATACTTTTTCACATGCATACTATTACTTTTTACACCATAAGCTAATTTTTATCAGGTAAGGTCAGATATCGTTGCGTGTTATCAAATATGTTTTAGAACTTCCATGCTCTAATATACAAAGGGAGGCAACAAGAACATAGTTTCTGCAGCTTTGATAGTAACTCTAGGGTAACTGTACATATAAGATATGTATGGTACATTAAATTTATAAAGAAAAACTAAACTTATATTTTCGTACAAGTAAATGTTGTTGCAATTATATAACGTTGCATGCGATTCTCTTAAACACATGTACATGTATAGATGAAACACGGTTTCATTCACCTGTAAAGATCATTTCACAGTGAGACGTATTTCGTACTAACATTTGTCAATGAAAACAATGTTTTAATCAGTAATTGCAAAATCCAAAACATATCAAAAGAATAGGTTTCAATATCATGGCACATCCATATACACTTAGCTACCTCATTTTGAATGATGTCAGTAAACAAGCACATGCAATATTATTACCCACTCAATCTAAGGGTGCGAATAACAACTACTTTAACATAATTGATATTGTTTTCTGATCATGAGTAAATAATACGAATAAAGATTAAATATGCCTATAAAATGTTGTGACGTAAACTATTTCAAAAAAATATAAGATGATTGGTTGCTATGTTGAAACGTCGGGTATAACATTATATCCACTCTGTATATGTCTAGAATTTAATAAAATTGATGGCATGTTCATTTCCATCCGTCTTTCCTTAGAAGCAGTTCTAATCATCTAAAAATGTAAATTGTTGTTAGTACTAAGACAAAAAGAAAAATGGGTGAAATCAACAAAATGATAGACAATCACAAACCAACCACATCTTCAAGACTAGTTATCCAATTTACGACGGTCACCAATGAACAAAACCGAGTGGTGTAGTTGAAGCAACTAATTTGGCATTACAGTTACTACTTCCCGCAACAGAAATAAGTCTTAATTATAAGTCAACTTAAGATAATATTTCAGAGACAAACATTATTGTATATCTTAAAGCTAATATATGATTATAATTAATAGTAAAGCAAACATTTAATTGTGTATATCAAGCGAAATAGATGTCATCATTTCAATTGTTAGATTTCATATACAAAAACGTAACCATGCCAAGCATTTCCGAACTATATTCGTATTTAAAGATATGTGAAAATAGATTCCTCTTAGAAAACCTTTTTCAATTGACATATCAAAAGTAATAAATCAAAGAGACGCCTTACCGTATATCCGAAATGTTCTTAACCAGATAAGAGCCCCTGTAATGACGAAAATGGTATACGTTTAATCATATAATTAAATACAATACGAAAATAATTCAAGTGACTCGTGGTTAAATAACACATCTAATAAAAATGTCGCAAAAATTGTTTTTAAAATCATTTATTATTGTTCATACACAAGCTGTTTTTACAACATAGTGTATAATATCTAATGACAATTTATATCATTATGTTAATAATAATTAGAATTGCAATTGTAAAAAGGAAGAACACGAAACGATTGCATATTTCATTTGTTGATTGTTCGTAAACGATTGAAATTCTTGAATTAAAGTTCTTAGAAAAGATTAAAATACCAATTTGTTAAAGCTTTTATTCAAACAAATTTGCGGTGATACGTATCATACATCTTTCGTGTATTTCATGTATTAGGGTTTTTGTTATTCGATGTAAGTGCTCAACGAGGAACGACTATAACAGTTAAATTAAACGACTTTTAGCATGTGGTCGTATGGTCGTTTGTCACGATATCGGTGAAATACATAGGAAGTGACGTTACGCCTTAATTAAACAAATAAACAAACAGTTCCTACAGAACCCGCATAGGTCGTGTCCTCAAAGCAAAACAATTTAAAACTTGATAATAATTGACACAAAAGGTGCGTATAATATGACATAGATTACACACGGTAATTTTTTGGATTACAGCGAAGTCAAATTTGATTATTTTAGTGGAGATTTTCACATCCAGCAAAACATACAAACCAGCGTTTAAGAAAATACAAATAATAAAAGTAAAATCTAAAACATCAACACAAAAGTAGTTTATCTGCCTTAATAAAATGTGGTGATGTGATATGTCAGGTCTTTGACAGGATACACAGTTCAATGATCCCTCGCAGGAGTTGGTGTACCCTGCAGAGTCATTATAATTTAAGAGGGAGCCATTTCAACTGATTGCAGCCATAAAAACTTGAAGAAAAAAAAGTATAACTATAAAAGAGTTCTTAAAACAACTTTTAAAACCCAATCATATAATGTCACGAAAACAAGTTTCTAAAATTATGAAAACAATAATGTTTTGGTATTATTGTATTAAACACAAATTATTATCCTGGTATATCTTCGTAATGTGAATTCTCTCCCCTACCACGTTGTCTCTATACGGAATCATGACGCTAGGTAATATGTAGATCTGCAAAACAAATAACGTAGCATGCGCGCGTTCTGCCTATTTTCTGAATTTTCATGAATATATATGAGCTGTGTACGTTTTCAACGGGTTCAAGAGCCACACCTCATATATAGACATGAACACTTAGAAGGGAGGCGGATCTGGGGCATGTTTTGTCTTCAATTGGAAATTTGACGAGATTTTGAGCGGTGACGAATAGTGAATTTTTACTGTTTATGTAGATCATAATTAGATTTTAAGGTATTTATATACAGATATCAACACATTGAGTCATGTACATGGCTAGGTGAAAATGAGAAAGAGCAAGGCAGCCGATAAATATTGAATTAACCGCCTGTGTTTACCATTAAGCGATCGTAGGTCAAGTTCGCCGTATGACATATAGCATGGCGTCATGACTTCATATAGTGGCATGAAGGGTACCTTTTCGCGCAAATCAGTGCCGTTGTCAATAAACCTTGTCTAGATTTCGAAACGTAGTATGTAGTGTGGCAAGTAACCAATCATTATACGATATTTATTTTTGCAGAATAACAATATCTAAAATATATACTAGTATACCTTTCAGAGTTAATTTTTTTTGCAATTGTGTATGAATAACACATAGCAATATTATCTTCCCATAATCTTTTGATATGTATATTTCTCACATAATTTGCGTGTTACCACATCGTTGTGCTGTGTTATCACTTTGTGTTATCAAACCGGTCAAGTTGTTATCACACTGCTCATACGTCATTTGATTGGACCGCAACGTCATACGAGGGTCTTGACCTCTGACGCCGTTATTTTATTTTCCGTTTCACCAGAGCTGCACTTCAGGATTCCAGTTAAAAGTTTGGCGACAATCCATTTACAAACATTACCTTTTCGGTGATTCTTTTTTTATTTTTTCAAATAGTTTATAAATCAGTTGTAGTTGAAATGCAAAGCACGCGTGCAGTTTCAGTGCTTTATCTCTTGTCGGAGGGTAGTCAAGCAGACGCTTCACGCATGTGACCTGCTCACTGTGATAACACTACACTACCACGGTTTCATGGATTGTTACGAAAAAATGCTAAGTTTTTAAAGGCGTTTTATTATGTGAGAAAGCAGTTCTCGTGTGAAAACATCTATATACACCAATAATTGGCAATTTAACAAATCATACTAGTGACGGATATATTCTTACATAGACAGCCGATTATTTGAATAACTTTTCATTTTTGTTAAATCATACCTTTGTTCCTCAAGTCAAAAATTGGCAACGGGCGGCATTCATACACTAAAAAAAAAAACAATTACAAATTAAAAACATGAACATATTATATGATTATCACATTTATAGTAAAATAAATTACAACTAAATATGTTTTTGTCATAAATGTTGTACTAAATCTAATCTCCGTTATTTGCATGTATATGTCATTATTAACTCATTGTTATCTAAGTTCCATTTGCTTACGGTAGCCATATGTATCTTCATATGTTTAAGTGCCGTTTCGACGTAGCAATTAATACTACCCTTTCGTTTATGTATAGACAGTGCGGTGATCAAACAGATGTATTTGCCAACCACTATTTAAAACAAGGAGAAATAAGATCAATAGAACAAACTTTATTTACAAACAAACAATAGTTTTATCAAAGAATCAACACCAGAATGAACCTGCCTAATGAGAAGGACATTACACATAATTATCATTTTTTGGGGGAGGTTGGCATTAACATTTATATCAAATCTACCAAAGGGTGAGAAATTCAAAGTTCACATTTCAAATGATCCACTACCCTGTAACATAAGACCTATTTACGTAAGTTGAAAGCTGCTTCTGCCTCATGGCTACCGGTACTGGTTTCCATTGTTTCAGTTGTAGATGAAACTTTAGTGTTGTTTTCTATAAAAATTCAAAAGAATACCAGGAAAGGGATCAATATATATTTTTACATAAGCACGTTATTTTCATCATCTTAAAAGGGTATTTATTCCTCTTTCTGACCTTTAACGGCGTAACATTAATGACTGTTAAAGATATATATCATTTAATAAGAGTCAAACCGTTTTGTTATGCTAATTGGTTGTTATACAAAATGTCTATCACAGATAAGTGCACACGCGGGCCTTGCCAAAATAGGTGAGGATACATGAGGCTTTAATGTACAGTTTATCACAAAACAAATACATAGAGTGCCTCCTACACAGTATAGTACACACTGTACCTCACACACCATGTCTTACATACACTACCTTACATTATCTTCTTCACAAACATCAAACACACTCTCGCGTATAAACTACCTCACATACACTACCTCATGCATATTACCTCATATACACTACCTTCCGCATATACATTTTGTAACCCACGATTACCTTACATGTACCTCACACACGGTACCACATACTCTGTACTCAAATACACTACCTTCATATTATATTCACACCAAGAACCTCACAAACACTACCTCACGTATATCACACACACACACACACACACACACACACACACACACACACTGAGTATCGCATAAACAATATCTCACAAACACTACCTCACATACTGTACACACAGATCTTGCCTACACAGCTTTAATTGCACTATCTCACGCACATAACTTAATATACGTTACATCAGTTACATAGACTGCATTAGTCATATTATGTTGTAAACACGTCTTAAACAAAATTTAATCACCTACAGTACATCATTATATCATGTCTTATAAATTGATTTATCAAATTATTATAATGTTATTCAATTGCATAAGGCCATTATATAGTATATGATATGCAACACGTTACATATAACCTTAAGCTGTTTTGCTTGGCTGCTAGCACATACCATTCTGTTCTGATTGGCTTTGAGTTGATTATTTGGCCACGTAACAATGGTATGACGTTAACATTCATTGTTACGGGAAGGCGTTTCAGTATTTATTTTCACATACTTTAAAGCATTTTTATGATAAAATAAAAAAGAACGCTTTAATTTGAGTCATATGATAAAAATAATCTGAAATTCATTTCCATATGAGATTTATAAAACTCGTCATGAATTATTATTTTGCCAAGGTTCGCTAAAATTAAAAAAAATCATGACTCATTTCATAAATCCCATATGAAATAAAAACTCATTACAGATCCTCTATAAAGTATACAATAACATAATGTTGGTTTCAGTAGAAGTAGATTATGTTTCAACATAAATGCTGCTGATGACACTTGTTTTCATTCTTAATTATAAGACCATGTCTCAGTAGAAATATTGATAACATGTCCCGTTTAAAACAAAAACATAAGTAAATGCATCAACAGAAATTCCAAATAATTTCTTCATTTCTAACAGAGTTAGTGATAACGGTACTATAGCTATACTTAAAATAAATCAGTGAACCGATTTAGCATAGTGAACTACTTACCTGTATTCTAAATTGTTGTGTTTGATGCATATTTTGGCTTTTTCTAATGTAAGTAAGTCAGTCAGCCTGTCTGTCTGTCTTGGTGATATTTAATTATATATATCTATTATAATGTCACCTTTGCTAATGAGAACTGGGTTGTTCGAAACACGTGTCCAGAGGAATACGTTTAAAAATTCCTGTTTTGAAAACGCGCATATTTTAAATATTGGCAAGACAATTTTGTATTATTATTGGGTATGGTTCTTGTCCATCATAACCATCGTGAATTTTGTCACCGTTTTGTCCCTTTGGCTCTGTAACTTTGATTTACTGAAGTCTTGATTATTCAAAATTAATTCTTCTCTTGCCTCCATTTATGATGGCAGCTTCGAGCAAGATCTGGGGTTCGGGGCAGGGTAATTAACACATAGTTGTGGCTCTTTCCTCTTATAAATATCATATTTATCGGAGGCATGATTCAGGTTGCATTTTGTATTCTACATAAGCAATATAAACATAACATATATGGGAACATCAGCTTCCGACAATAAATATTTGACAAAATAGTCAACCCTCTATTGTTTATTGTAAATATTAGTTTCACAAGACCATAATAAACATGCATATTCAGATCTAGAAATAGAACTTGGCTGTTTGAAATATCGCCCTATTTATTATCAATTGGGTAGATAAAGATTCGAGACTTAGTTTTCTAAGAAAACATAAATAAACATATGAGTACCACAATGTCCAATTGAAGTAGTCAAGTTGTATGTTTATTTCTCATTTAGCAATACAATTACTTTCATAGTGTAGTAGAAGTTTAAAAGTTTAAACACATTGCATAGCAAATGATATGATATGGATTTTATCGATATACATACAATGATTGTGTCAAACTCTTTAGAGAAGTTATTTATCTGCCTAATGTTGATACATTCCTGTGTCATTTGCTTTGGATGCAAACAAATACAAAAAAGCGCTAAACTGCACAACATGTAACGTTGAATACGTTGTATAGCCCCACACTATATATTGTTTTTTGATTTTTTATTTTTTGAACAGTTTAATATAAATTGTTAACTTTCACCTTTTTGCAACTTGCAATTTATTAATCTTCTGATATGCATGATTTTGTATATATGTGTATACCATTAACTTGCTAAGCATAAATATCTGAGCAGTCTTTGCAATTTAAACATAGTTTTTACATCATAAAAGGAGAAATTGTCCAATCGTGTACAATTTTGATATGTTTGCATATGCATTATACATGTGCAATTGTCAAAACGTGTACAAATGATAAACTATATACCTTTCTTTTGATCTTTATGAACATATTCTGTTTTCTTATCTCCTGTAAAATCATTGGCCTCCATTGTTAGCTGAGTTCTATTATCTGTCCGTAAAAACAAATAAGGTATGTTACTTTTAACATAATCTGGATGATGTTAAAAGCAAAACGTCAGTAATAAAAAAATAATCTGCCTTATAAATAAATTATGTATAAGATATAAAGGACAACATGTTGGTTCATTAAAATTTATCTTTTGTTCACAGTAGTTACCTTGGGTTGCCATATACCAAAATGACGCAGAAACATCGCTGCGGGTGATACTCTTGTATCAGGAAACGTGTACAGGGTGTTTCAAAATATATGTTACACTTTCTTTTCTTAATATTGTCATTAATTAATGTTCGATTTTAATGCGGTTGGCATTTTTGGTTTCTTATTTTGTTAAGTCGTATTATATAAAAAGAACGTAAGAATATAATTCATCTTGAACAATCTATGACGTCATTGATGACATCATCAATTTCTGTGATGAAGGGTCAAAAAGGAGTTGACCGACAAGCATCTTGCTGAGGTAGTAAAACTTTTTCATGAATCTAAATCGCCTACCCATGTTATAAGAAGTATCCAAAGGAAGTATCCTGAACTAGAGAAATTAAATAA
>JAUMGZ010183016.1:0-13844 GCA_032359645.1 Pododesmus macrochisma | reverse complement strand
GTAATTAGACAATCATCTATGGTTTAACTTGTGATATGTAATTAGACAATCATCTATGGTTTAACTTGTGATATGTAATTAGACAATCATCTATGGTTTAACTTGTGATATGTAATTAGACAATCATCTATGGTTTAACTTGTGATATGTAATTAGACAATCATCTATGGTTTAACTTGTGATATGTAATTAGACAATCATCTATGGTTTAACTTGTGATATGTAATTAGACAATCATCTATGGTTTAACTTGTGATATGTAGTTGGACAATCATCTATGGTTTACCTTGTGATATGTAATTAGACATAATCACCTAGTGTGTCTATGGGTAAACTTTTGTCCGTGAATGAAATATTAATGACTTTCTCCAATATGGATTTAGTACTAGACATTTCCTGTTTAAGTACTTGATGGATTTCAGCGTAACTACATGCAAACCTGTCCTGGTCTGGACTGGTGTACATGCAAATGAACTTTTGATACAACCAAGTATAAGAGAGTTATGCCCTCTTGGCATCTTATTGTCTGTCGTCCGTAAACATTTCACATTTTCAACTTCTTCCTAATTTCAACCAAAATAGGCAGGAAGCATCCCAATTAGAACCTGCTTCAAGTTTTCAATAAAAAAAGGGGCTGGTCCCCATAGGGAGCCTAAAAGGGGTAAAATTAGAAACATTTTTAAGGAGCTGATTCTCTGATCACTTTTATATTTAAAAGGATGATCCTTTGGTCTATGTTTACAAAGTTTGTGAAAGAAAAACAAAATCTGTGTAAACAAACTATGAGGGGGCGCTTCAGTTGACATAGGGTATTTTTCACATTTTAGACTTCTTCTCAAGAACCACTGAGCCAATTTCAATCAAATTTGGTATCCCCATGGGTAGCTGCTTCAATTTGCGAATAAAAAAATAAAAAGGGGTGGCCCCCATAGGGACCCAAAAAGGGGTAAATCTGATCCCTTTTTTAAAAATCTTACGAATTGATGCTGAGATTTCTTTATAAATTTGATATACATAATCCTTGAGTCAATGTTAACAAAAGTTTAGAACTGGAACAAAATCTGTGTATAAACAAACCATTCAGGGGTGCTTCAGTTGACATAGGGTATTTTTCACAGTTTCTACTTCTCAAGAACCACTGGGCCAATTTCAACCAAATTTGGTAAAAACAATCCCAATGGGTAGCTGTTTCAAGATTGTGCATAAAAAGGGGCTGACCCCCATAGGGGCCAAAAAGGGGAAAAATTAGATATGTTTTTAAAAAACCTTTTTTTTTTAAACCGATGCTCTGATTACTTTCATATTTGAAATGCATGATACTTGAGTCAATGTTTACAAAGCTTACGACCTAAACAAAATCTGTTTATAAACAAACCGCTTCGGGGCACTTCAGTCAACATAGGCTACTATATCATGCGACTTGCAGAGTTATTAATTGCCCAACCTTTATATAGACAAAACAAAAATGTTTGACATGGATTACTTAGGTAACCTTTCAGACCCCATGGGCCTCTTGTTCCCTTTAATTTCTGAATTGAGTAAATAAGCATATATATATATATATATTGGAAGCTGGGGTTATTAGACAGCCATCTGGAGAAAGTTCTAGTTTTGAAATAGCATGATTAATTATTATCTTATTGTTGATCAGTGAGTGATTTTTTGTCATTTTGTTACAGGCTAACCCTGAGAATCTTGGTACTACTGAAGGTTTGTGGATAGGAGGAGAGGATTGTTGTACTCAGAATAGGTTCAAAGGACTAATTAAGGTATTTCTGTCATTTTGAATCTAAAAGTTTATTTTTGACACCATAAGAGATTGTTGGGAATCACTTTAAGTTTATTACTAACACCTATTAAACACTATAGAAAGGATGATAATTGTAAATATTAATTGCTTTGTTGTTGTAGACTGTGAAAATTTGGAAGCGACCTTTATCTGTGACTGAACTTAATATGAGTATGTCTTATACAGATAATTCCAATTCTTCTGTAAGTATTACTACATTTACTACGTGTCCTTTGCATAGAATTCTAATTTATTTTATAATAATAATAATAATAATAATAATAATAATTGGACTTAGAGACTTGTCTTAAGCTCTAATTGACTGTCTTTCCAGCATGTTCATGTTGTGATGGGGAGTTTAACCCATGCTGTTGCTTAAATTTATGTGGTAAAAAGTCAGGCACAACATGTTTTTATGACCATACACCATCCTGATAAGCAAAATAATGTCTTAGACAAATGCATATTTGCTTGGTAAATTTTACAAGATATCACTAATTATGCCATCGTCTTGATTCAAAGAAGCAATTTATCCATAATACTCATGAATAAGTCCATCTACATACAGAAAGAAGCTATTCAGGGAGGACTAGTTGGTCACTGGGAACTAGGGGAGATAATTCCGTTACCTTGTGCTGGTCTGGATCACGGTGGAGAAGACTGGACGTTGACCAATGGTCTTATTATCACTGGTAATAAACCTTTAACTAATGAAACATTCATTCATATTCAACTGGTAAAAATTAAAATACAGTTCTGAAAAGGATTACAATATTTTTCAAAGGAAATGTGTTTTGACAGCTTCAATGCAAGATATTTTAAAGGAGTATATAATCTATACTGATTTTGATGATTTATTTTTGACTATGAAATAAAAAAGAAAGTTTGATAATTATATAAATGTACTGAAAAAGGACAAAGTAGACATCCTTAACTACCCATATTAACTTCTTTTTTGAGAATAATATTATGTGAATATTCAGGAGTGCATTGTAACATCAGCAGATTTGTAGTTCCTCTTGGTGTAACAGTTATCATCAAGGCATGGAATGGAAAAACGGGTGGCAAGCTACAGATTCAGGCCAAGGTTTGTTCATTATTGCTTCAATAAAATTGAAGAAAGTAAAGATGAATATGTTTCAGTGACATTAACAATGGTAAATACCTATTTTTGTTCATAAAACTTAAAGTAGGGAATAGGCAGCTGTGGTGCTGTCCACCCTTAGATGAGTTCGCTTCAGCATAGTATCTTTAATTTCAATATTTGTCCCCTGCTTTTCAAAGTAAATCGGGGAACTATTAAATTGGGTATGTCCCTCTATCCATCTGTCCATCTCTCACGCTTTGATTTCCGTGGTCTAAATGCTCTAAAAATTGTCCGATTTCATCCAAATTTGGTTTGCAAGTACACAAGGACAAGACTCAGACTGAGCTCCAAGGCCAATGAGATGCGTGCATATTTACGCATATTAATAAGGTTACTATACTAAATTCTCATTGGTTAATCAGTTTCTGTGCTCTAACTGCTCTAAATATTGTCCGATTTCCCCCAAACTTGGTATGCAAGTACACAAGGACAAGACTCAGGCTGAGCTCCAAGGCCAATGAGATGCGTGCATATTTACGCATATTAATAAGGTTACTATACTAAATTCTCATTGGTCAATCAGTTTCTGTGCTCTAACTGCTCTAAATATTGTCCGATTTCCCCCAAACTTGGTATGCAAGTACACAAGGACACTACTCAGGCTAAGTTCCAAGGCCAATGAGATACCTGCGTATTTACGCATATTAATTAGGTTACCAATTTCTCATTGTTTATCGGTTCCGTGCTATAACTGCTTTAAAAAAGATCTGATTTCAAGCAATAATGGTAAGCAAATACATAATGTCATGATTCATGTTAACTTTGATAATCAATGCAAAATGTTTTTTAAAAAATGCCCATCTAGCAGGGGTCATAAATTCTATGAATTTGCTTGTTGGAATTAATTCAAACTATATGTGAATGTTCCCTGTTAGAAAAAGAAAAACCCTATTGATACTGCGGATGCAAATGTCAACATCTTTATTATTAGAAATATAATTAGATTAGCTCCTTTCTGTATTATGTTTTTTAGTAATAATGGTCATATTCAAGCCATACTTGGTAGTTTGGTTCGTATAAAGAAAAGATAAGCTCTATTATTTTAGGTTAATTTCACTGTTAAATAAAATAGAAGTATATATATATTTGATCGTGTTTCTGCTCAAAATAGGTAGTTTACTAGTGATGGGACATCAGTTCGAAATCCATAATCGATAATCGGTTGTAATCATGAAGTTACCCTAACCGATGTAGTATATATTTTGGAATTATAGTAAAATACATATGTCGTATATATATATATGACGTTTGTTGTATGATATAGTACTATATACATGTTAAGTGAAAACACTACCTTTATAAACAAAAGTCTATATAATATTGTGTATTTATTGTGTTTACTTGTATTTGTTAAGTTACCCTAAATGCCTGTGTTATTTGAACACTTTTTTGGGGGAAATTTATGCTTCATAATCTTGATGTGTAAATTAAACAAGTAGAGAAAAATACAGAAAATTTTTAGGCATTTTCAGGCAGCTTTATACCTCGAGATTTGACCAAGAAATGACTATCGGTCGTTTAGAGCAAAAATCTCATGTGTTTTCATCATTTTGAAAAGCAAATTTAACAAAGTACCTTGATACTACTGCTATTTGTTTCTAGTGTCTAGGTTTCCTGGTATTATCAAGGTAAAAGCCGGTAATGAAGGCACAAAGCACTGTATTGAGGCCGCCATTTGCATTGATTTTCATGTTAACTAATTAGAGTTGCCTCCCTTCCTCTATTAATAATATGGACAACTCAAACTGGGAATTCCCTTTTCATAGATATTCTATTTATATTTGCTCGTCACTAAGACATTGTAATCTTAGTTAAAAGTGGCCTGGTTCAAAGCTAAAAATAACCCGTTCCTAATTGTTTCAAAATGGCACTGTGCTTTACCGACTCCTGTAGAAACGAGAGACATTTGGTCATCAACTACGACATGAATATTACTGGTTTGGATGTTATTTCAAGAAAACTCAAGAAATATGTTATAGTAATCGGTAACTATTTTCTAGTCAATAATAATCAATTTGGAGGCACAAAAGAACTTCAACTTTCATGCTCGAAGAAGACGCTGACTTCAATTTTTTGCCTGCACAAATGCGCAAATTACACAGGTTTTTATGGTACTTGCTATTTTAAAGACTATATGTGGTTATGGTGCACAGTAATGTTTTTTAAGAGCTAGCAAAATTATCAATTCAATTTCTGTGGTGGCCAAATTGGTACATTTCAACCTTTTTATTTTATAAATATATTTAAATGCACTTCTTGAAAGCTTTCAAGTCTATGTGACACCCTTTAGATCTGAATTTGCCCTCTGCTTATGCTAGTGATTTACAAGATATGAACCATTAACCTGAGGCTCTACAAGCATAGTTATACCTATACTATAGAAATAGAATTTTTTTTATAAAATTTACATGATGTACCATAGCGTTTGGTAAAATTGGTAGGTAAAAATGGAAATAAATCAATATCAAGTTAAGACAAATAGAAATTTGATTAAGTAAGAACAAACTGACCTAATTTATTATTTTAAAAGAAATTGCACTAAAAGAAATCTTCAACAGAAACATTATAAAATTAGTATGGGTTGTCATAAAGTTATAGACTCAAGTGTTTATAAATATTATCTAATGCATTTTGTAAAATTTATTTTGGTAAATAAAAAGTAAAACAAAAATATCAACAGTTCACAACAAATAGGAATTACTGTGGCACTAATTCACGCTCCCTGTCATGGCGGTATGACTAGATCAACAACCATGATAGACTCTGCTCGAGAATGAATCACAACAAATTACTATCTATCCACATTCAGAAAAGAAAACAACAAGTGAATTGAAGATATTAAGATTTCTTAAAATATGGTCAAATCTGCCATCTTCGTCCGTCGAAAAAGCAACCAGGATATGACTATGGTAGTTTAAAGTCTGTCGCCACTGCGGAAGTGTATGAAAACATGACGGTGGCAGATTTTCCAGTACTTTATAAATTCGAAAGTATTCCACACTTCACATGTATTCCCTCTTTAATGTGGATAAACGGTACATTTTTGTGTCATTCTCACGTAGAAATAAATCTCAGTCAAGTCGGATGAGTCGATTGTTATCGTTGCCATCTTGACCATGAGGTGTTAGAGTAGCTTCATTGGGCGCGTTCGATTGAACAGTGTGGTAGATTTGCATAGTTAACAAAAACCAATAATTGATTATGACAAAATGCAATCGATTATCAACATTGGTTAACCTTTGTACGTCGTCAATCGATTATATCCAATCATCGGCCCATCACTAGTAGTTACATTTGGTTATTTTAATTAATTAGGAAAGGAAGAACCCTTTTCATTTTAGAAGGTGTAGGTCCAAGGTCAAAATCATTGTTACTAAAAATTTAAATGTGTGCTTGCATTTATTTGACACAATTCTGTTAAGTAAATTGGTTCACTATAGGAAAAGATTTGATGGTCAGTTATCTTAAATTTGTCTATTCCCATTGAAATCTTGATGCTTATGGAGATAAGCTGTTAATGACAGATATAGCCTTATTCATTGTTTAATAGATGCTGACATTTTGATTGTTATTGTATATATTTTAATTGTATTTATATCATAGAGTATACTGATAGAAGGGTCAATTGATGGTAATGGAGCAGGATTCAGAGGCGGAGCACAACCCTCCAACTGGGGATCAAATGGTCAGCAGGGAGAGTCTTACCTAAGTGTGTACAGCAGTAATTTAGATTAAGACTATAATACAGTGTAATATGCATCAACATGACTTGGGCATTATTACCTTTGTCTGTCCCTTTGTTACACATTTGGTGCCTGTGTCATATCTTTAATACGATATGAGGTATTTTTATTAAACTTGGTTAACACCTTTTGACCTATGCTAAAGTTTCATCACATGATCAATAACTTACAGAGTAATGCCCCTTTTTCCATAAACTGTACATTGAATGTCTTGGCCATATCTTTAAAACTGTTTAAGGCTTTTTGATTAATCTTTTGAAATACCTTCATTACTAATAGAGAGTGTATGGCATTCTTAAATTAGGTCACATGAACTATTTTACTTACAAAATTTAGAACATTTTTTTTGCACTTCACATTTTGTGTTGTGCCATATCTTAAAAAATAATTTGAGTTATAATGATGAAAACTTATGGACCACCTAGTATTCAAAAGTATATATCCTTTGAATAAAGGGATACAGATTTGTTTCAATAGTGGAGCTTGGTCCTAATATGGCACCACTTGGGATCAAAAATGGGAAAGTCAACATCAAAAATGTTCTAATAAACTAATCAAATACTGCATGAAATCAAAGAGTTATATTTCAATCAGACGGATGTTAAGACCAAATGGTCCTCTTGTTAACACATACCTGCTGTATCTATTGAACCTCAATTTGCTATATTAAACTCGAATATCTATACTGACAAAAAATTACGGAAAATAAACAAAAACTAAAGTCAAAAATGATTTGAAATTTTCAGAAAGTGGAGTATCGTCCCCAAATTCAAATCGAGGAGGGGGAGGTGGAGGGGCAGGAGGTAAAGTACGCAGATCAACATATGGTTCCCCAGGAGGAGGAGGCAGTTACGGAACTTTGGGGTAGTTATAAGTTACATAGGGTAACATCTTAGTTAATTATTACCGGCAGTCAAAATGGAGACAAACTACTTCTTGGTTAAATTCAATAATTAAATTAAGATTTTATAGTGCACAAAGTCCAACAGAAACCGTTTCACCATGTAACTTCTAAGCATTGATCAATACATTTTTTTTTGGAGAAATTGCACTTAAATTTCAGTTTCTGATGTCTTGATGCACATAGAATATAAAAATGATTAAATTGATAAATCTGAAATTATAAAACTTTCTTAAACTTTATGTAGGCAATTTCAAGATGATGTAACAGTAACATTGCAAGCGGTAGGAAGTTGATTGCTGACATTGACCTTTTGTTTTCATTATGAAATAATACTGTAAAGAAAGAACTTTAAAGTAAAATGCCTGCTTTAATTATTTAGTAAAATTATTGTCGGCTTATGTTACAATGTATAGACACACTCATGCAGGATGGGAAAAGTTGTGAATATGGAGGAAATGTACTTTGTTACTGTAAAAAAAGAGGCTGTCGATTTATACTAGGTGCAAACAGAAGAAGGATTTTAAACAGCTTTATGCAGCTCTGACACAAACTTTGGAGATATATTGTGTTGCTGTAGTTAGTGAAATTTAGCAGAAATCATTATTATGGTTATATAAGTATACCAAACTTATCAAATTTATTTTTTCTTTTGAAAATCATGCATGTTAGATTGTATGATTTTAGAGAAAGTTGTATGGTAAATACTGATTTGTTGTTATATTGAAGGTCAGTTGCTGGAACTGATGGCAATGGAGAAGCAGGCATTGTTTATGGATCAGTGACCTTGAAACCATTATACTTGGGATCTGGAGGAGGAAGTGGAGGAAGTGCAAGGAATGTCACCATAAACCCTAAAGGTAGTGTTAAATGTGCTTAATGTCAAGGCCATGCTAACAGATTTGTTTCATTCAAGATGCCTTAAAAATTGATAGTACACAAACTAAAAGTAGTGTTAGTTGTTACAAGCTCTAAGTATTGAATAAGTACAAACCTTAAATTCTAAGTCATGTATATAATTGTTGTCCCCGCTTTTCGAAGAAAATGGGGTAATATTAATTGTGGTGTGTCTGTCTGTCTGTCACACTTAAGTTCTTTGCTCTGATTGCTCTAAAAATCGTCCGATTTCAACCAAATTTTGTATGCAAGTACATAATGATAAGATTCAGACTCAATTCGATGGCCAATGTAATGCAATTCTCATTATTTAATCGGTTTCCGTGTTCTAGCTGCTCTAAAAAATGGTCAGATTTCAATTAAAAATTGGTATACAAGTACTTACTAATGATATATAGAACTGAGTTTTTTTTCAATTTTCTCCAGATTGTTGAATTATTAACAATGTAGTATGTTACAGGAGGAAAGGGTGGCAATGGAGGAGGAGCTGTAAGTCTGGTGGCGCAAGAATCTGTAATAGTCAGTGGAAGTATATCTGTAAAAGGGGAGACTGGACAAGGCAATGCACCTATATCTGGGTAAATGTTCCTTTTACAATAATCATGTTTAATACAATAAAACTGGAAGCAGGAAAAACTACATGTTTTATTGTAACCTTGCTTACCAGCAGGTTGCACCAGTGAAACTGCACATATACAGAATGCTAGAAAGAGTAAGAGAAAAAGAGAGAGATGGAGAGCGAGGGTAGAGAGAGGTGAGAAAGGTGAGAAAGGAAGAGGAGGGAGAGAAAGAGAATGTTGAAATAAGATGAAAGTTTAACTGGTAGGAGGGTAATCCTGCATTAAATTTACAATTTTAAAAATTGACCACTTATAGATGATGATAATTATTAAAGATTAATTGCTTAATTGTACAATAAGTAAATTATATCAGGAAAGTTACTTATAAAAAACAACTTATTATATTCTGTATACTTTAAATCTGTTCATTTTCATTTCATGAACTAAAATCACGGGACATATCTATGGTGTGTCTCTGTCTGTATACAAGTTAATTTCCACACGACATCAATGCTAAGAATTACACCAAACATTGCATGCCAGTTCCCTTGTTACGAAAGGAAAAAACTTATTGATTTGGGTTACATGCTATTAGGTAAACTTTTACTTAAAATGAGATTGTGTTCCATTCTACACAATATCTGTAGTTCCTGTGGTTGAACCCAAACCTAAGTTTGTATATGTGTTCCTTGTTAATAAGGATAAGACTTGTTGTATTTTGGGTTCATAGGTGAAAGGTCAAGGCTATTTTGTTACAAGTCAAATGGGAAGATTCAAGACAAACTCTGTATGTTGGTTTCCAATTTAATAGAACTCTTGAACACTTTTGATTTGGGGTACATAGAAGGAAAGTCAAGGTCAATCATATAATATGGATTTGTTGCACAATATCTTTAGTTCCATTGATTAGATTTACACCAATCTCTTGTTTGTTGGTTGCCTATTCAGATAAGGATAAACCCTTTTGATGTGGGGATGGGTAGGTCAAAGGTCAAGGTCATTTTACTTAACTAAAAATATATATAGAAGCATGTTCATTTCCTCATATCTTTGGTCAGGTGGGTTGAATTCGGGTCAAACTTGATGTGTAAGTTCCTGTTGTAAGAATCAATTTTTGTTTTGGTTCTTGTATGTCTTAAGCTCAAGGTCACTATTTCTAAAAATAGAAATTTGAACTTACTCTTGTTCCACACAAAACACACATTTAGAGACAGTTTATATATTTCTTGAGTCAATGATCATTCATTTTTTCCATCCCCACTATTGAAAAGTCAAATATATCTTGGAGATTTTTTTATAAGCCACCCATGAAATAATTCATTATTTTTACAATTAATGTATTTTAGGTGAATGTTACAATACGAGATGAACTCAACTATTTTGTTGTTTTTTTCAGGCCAGCAAGAAATAACAGGTATTTATATTATGTGTATATGTGTATATATTATATTGCATTCTACACTATTTTTAGATCACCTGAGCCGAAGGCTCAAGTGACTTATTGTGATCGTTCTTTGTCCTCCCCCGCTCGTCCGTAAACTTTCTACATTTTTGACTTCTCAAGAACCGTTTGGCCAATTTCAACCAAATTGGCAGGAAGTACCCCCATTGGTAGCTGTTTCAAGTTTGCGAATAAGAAGGGGACCAAATAAAGGGGCAAAAGGATTAAAATTAGACACATTTTTAAAAAATGTTCTCATGCACTCATGCTCTGATTAGTTTCATATTTGACATTCATGATCGTTTAGTCATTGTTTACAAAATTTGCACCAAAAAAAATCTGTATAAACGAACCACTAGGGGGCACTTCAATTGATAAAGGCTTCTATATCATATATATTCCATGTTAACTCAAAAATGGTAAACATTTTATGTTTAAATTTTGACAAAACCTAATGTAAGACCAAATAGAATATGTTTAAATATACAGTGTTATTTTATAGACATAATTTTGCTGAATAGAACTCAAGTGTACATGTTCATTGTTGTAAAACAAAAGCTATAAAGTGGACATCATTTTTATCTAAGCTAGTCAGTTCAGCTGCTCTCTCAGCAAGTGTACTATTGTTGACAAATGATGTAAACATACAAAAATTATTTTTAGTCCATCTGGACCAAAGGTCCAACGTGGACTTTTCTCATACAAATCCTGTCTGTCATCCAGCGTCTGTCCATCCATCTTAAACATTTTCGACTTCTTCTCCTAAACCACTGGACCAATTTCATCCAAACTTGGTAGGAAGTAACCCTAGGGGTAGGGAATTCAGATTTGTTTAAATGGCGGGGACGTCACTAGGGGGAAATTTGACAAAATTTAAAAAATCTTCTAATAAACTAGAAGGCCTAGAGCTTAATGTTTTGGTATGTAGTAACCTTAGGGCATGGAGAACCAAGTTTGTTCAAGGCCTCACCCTGGGGTCAAAAATAGGTTACACATTTTTGGGTCAAAGTTCAACACTAAAGCAAATATGTTAATTTTTCACATTTTTGACTTCTTGTACAAAATAACTTGACCAATTTCATCCAAACTTGGTAGATGTGATCCCTTTGGAAAGGAGTTCAGATTTGATCATATAATGGGGCTTGGCCCCCTGGGGGTGCCACAAGAGGGGCCAAAAGGGGGAAAATTTGACAAAACTAATGAACTAAAAGGTCTAGAGCTTAATGTAACTTTAGGGCATGGCGAACCAAGTTTGTTCAAGGGGTGACCCTGGGGTCAAAAATAGGGTTTGCATATTTTGGTCAAAATTCAACACTATATATATATAATATATAGCAAATATGTTAACTTCTCACATTTTCAACTTGTTGTCCTTAAATTACTGGACCTATTTCTTGCAAACTTGGTAGGAAATATCCCTAGGGAAAGGGGATTCAGATTTGTTCAAATGAAGGGGTTTGGCCTCCAGGGGGCTCCACTTGGGGGCCAAAAGGGGAAAAATGTGTTAAAATTTCAAAAATTTGATAATCAAGAAGGCCTAGAGCTAAATGTGTTGGTATGTAGTAACTTTAGGGCATAGAGAACCAAGTTTGTTCAAGGTGTGACCATTGGGTCAAAAATAGGTTATGCGTTTTTGGTTAAAGTTTTCACATTTTCGACTTCTAGTCCAAAACTTTTGAACCAATTAACCCCAGACTTGGTTGAAGGGATTTCTAGGGGAAGGGGGTTCAGATTTGTTCAAATGAAGGGTTAAGGCCCCCCTGGCGCCTTTTTTTCGGGATCAAATGGGGAAAATTTGACAAAATTTCCAAAATCTTCTTTTGAAGGCTTAGTGCTTAATGCTTTGTTATTTAATGACTTAAGGACATGGAGAACCAGCTGAAGTTGATTAAGGCATGAACCTGGGTCAAAAGTATTCAAATGCAAATATTTAGTTTTTGGCCTATTTCAACCGGATGGACATTAAGGCCTGATGGGCCTCTTGTTTAACAGTAGATACATTTACAGTAGGAATCGAATCTGAAAACACAAAACACATATTAAAATGATAGTCTAATTACTAACACATAGTGCCAGCTGAATAGAGAATTGGGATACCGTAACTTGGGAAAAATTAAACATTTGATGTTATTTCTGTAATTCTGTTATTCAGTTTTCATCTTAGGGTACTAGGTAAAAATATGATTGCACACATTTATATTGTTGTGTAAGAATGAATAAAACCACAATTATTTTTTCATAATAAATATCATTGAATCTATTTCTCCAGAAGGATAACTTAATTTATGATGGACAAATCTAATCATAATGCCTGAAAATGATCTATTATTTAAACGAACAAATCTCTCTCATGATAAAGGTCACAATCATTCTTATATCAAAAGTTTATGAAGCTTTTTCTAAGACTTAAAGTGGTAATATTCTTCAAAGGGAGAGGGGGGTGTCAATAGCAATGTTAATTGGGCCCCAGACCTATGAATATGTACGCAAAAAATCAAAATGCATAAAAATAAAATCGGTTTATGTAGATGTATAAAAGAATGTTTGTATTGTAATGTACAAGTTATATTTAAGATTAGAATGGTGGCAAATGATTACAAACAGCCCATGAAAATGGCCAAAATTAGCATAAACAGCGATTTTGGCCAATTTTAACTGTTTAAATTGGCTGAACAACATTGAGCTCCATGATAAATATGCATAAGTTTTACATATGTTTAAACATTTCATAAACTCTGTACATCATGGGAATATGAAGCACATTTCTTATGGAGCTCAATGTCAAATCAAAAAGTTTGTACCTGTAAAACTGCTAAAATTGGCCAAAAATGTCTTTTTAATTAATTTCGGCCTGTTTCAAGCCCTATTTGTTTGCCTAAAAAAATATCAATATATTGAAATATAGGCATTCTACTAAATATCTGTGAAACACATTTTATTTTCGAAAATTTTGATTTGGGGACCCAAGTTAACACTGCTATTGACATCCCCCTTTAACTACTTTTTGGTAACTTGGGAAACACTTATTATTATACCCACACTTTTCAAAGAAAATGTGGGTACAATGTGAAGCACTCCATCCATCTGTCCGTGGGTATTTTGAGCAAATGCTATAACTTTTTAGTCCATCTGGACCGAAGGTCCAAGGTGGACTCTTCTCATACAAATCCTGTTCGTCGTCCGTCCGTCCTTAACTTGCTTTTAACGACTTCTCCTCAGAAACTACTGGCAGGAAGCATCCTTAGGGGAAGGGGATTCAAGATTGTACAAATGAAGGACATAACCCCCAAGGGGACAGGTGGGCGGGGCCAAAAAGGGTAAATTTGACAGTAGCCTTCAAACAACATCTCCTCTGAGACTATTGGG
>JAUMGZ010183005.1:0-13845 GCA_032359645.1 Pododesmus macrochisma | reverse complement strand
CTCCGAAGGACGTGCAGATCTTTGTCTGGCCTCTACCCTTAAACCTGTCTGACTTGGGTGACCCTACCAGAAACACATGTTCCCGCCAGCATAGCTCTCCAGGTCATCGAGACGCCCAAACCTCCCTACCGCGAGCGTAGTCATGTGGTCAAGAGATTTGAAATATGACCCCATTTACCAAGAACTTTGGAATTCCTTACCAAGCACTGCAGGGGATGGTCAGATATTAAACTATTAATACATTCGCTCCAATTATATGGAGGAAGACGCCCTTTAGTAGTGAGTACCGGAAGTACGTACATAGAAGATTCACGTGCTGTTTTCTATTTGCAATTAGAAAGTTTTTGAAATTTGAATACTTTGCATTGAAATGTTTCATGCTTTAATACAAAAATGCAACCTGAATCATGCCTCCGATAAATATGATACGGAAAAGGTTACCATACACCGGAATGACATCGCGGCGTGTGACTGAAGTAGGAAACGCTTACCATATCGCGAGCACCTGGTTTCGCTTCTTGTTTTTAATATAAGTTCGTGATGTTTCCATTTTAGTAAATAATGTATATTGGTTTATTTTTCTGTGTGTGTCCAACGTTTTCTTATTGTTTGCCAAATTGAATGTCCATATACTTACGGCCTTAGAATATCGTCTTAGTTTTCCGATTTACTATTTTTATTGAAAAAAATATGTCTTTTAATGATAATTTTTTCACAGCAATAAAGGACAAAATTAACTATACATCTGTAACAATATTTTTGGAGGCATGATTCAGATTGCATTTTTGTATTCATTCACGATTTCAGTTTTTCATAAATTTGAATTACAAAAATGAATTCCCATGCTTTATATTTTCAATATGTTCTTGAACAAAAAATAATTAAATTACCAATTAAGCTATCGTGCATATAGCCAGTTGTGGGCTTTTCACTACAGTCTATATACACGACCGTCGTGTATTGTCTATATACACGACCGTCGTGTATTTAGCCATATGCGGGCTTTTGACTTTAACAGTGTAAAGATAATTAAAATCTAAATTTTTCGAGCAAACCAGCTGCTTTATCACGGTACAATTTAAAACATATCATCAAGACTATATACCAGAACAGTGATAGAAGCGTCTACAGTTCGACCGGCGCACTTTGTGTTGTGTGTGTCAAGTGCCTTTGTGTGAATAAAATGCGATAGTATACGATGCTGATAATGTAGTAGCGCCATCTATCGTAGTTATCACAGGACGGCCATTAATCAAGATGACGCATTAATGAATGAATGAACGAACGTTAGATAAAGATGTACATTAGCACACATTTCATCTAATTCGTCCGAACGCACTTTTTATTTTGTTGTCACTTAGTTTACTTTTAAAATTATTAAATTATTTTACTTCTAAATCACATCCAGTCATTAAAGTCATCTTTATTTAATGGCCGTCATGTGATAACTACGATAGATGGCGGAACTACAATATCAGCATCGTATACCACGTGTCATTCATACATAGGCACTCGACATATTGATGATATGTTAACAGTGTTATTTAAAAGAAATTATACCACATTTTCGGAGCAACCCGCTCCTGTGTCAAGGTGAAGCATATGAAAATGTAAAAATAAACTAATACATATTTACAAGACAATACAAATTAAACACATATTCATGTGTAGAGAATACAGCCTGTATACAAATTAGCGTCCTGTGTTGTTATCAGTCGCTTTTGAAATGTTGCCGTTGTGGGTTATCTATATATGTACATATTGGAGCGCCATCTATCATTGGTATATATGGCTGAATCTGGTATAGAAACAAGATTGGATATCTGGATTGGAAGGGCCGGATTGGAGTCCGAAAATAAAAAATGTGTTGCAGCTCGTTCATCCCAAGTGGAGTTGACCCAGCAGGCACACAACTTCAACGTTGATTAAAGGCCGAGCTATATACACGACGGTCGTGAATATAGACAAACGGCTCGAACACGATCGTTATTTATACAGTCATTTGGTAATCAAAACTACTATTTTCGAACCATTTGGAAAATAAAACATCAGAGATAATATTGTTAAGTTAAAATGTTCTAAAAACCTTGTCTAAGCGCTTTAAGTGGAACTTTATGTGTCAGCTTGGCTCAGGTAATGAACGGACTGTACTCTACCGGGCGAAAATATATACGTAACCGGCAGCCACTTGGGAGTTTTTCCAGAGATTTACAAAACTATCTCTGATCTTTTACATCATTTTATTATTATTATTTAAATGTATATATCAAAATTGCATTTCTTTGCTGAAAGTTCCTGCCGATTAAAATTGTAAAATCTTTGATCAGAAATTATGAAATACTGAGACAAATAATTAATTTCTTTCTACGTTTCTGTTAATGACAAAAAAAATATGAATATCAAAGTTGTCAACTCGTCCAAATTTTTATAATAAGATCGGCAAACAAATATTTCTTAATTTCCTTAATTATATCACAGACCTGTATTATATTAGATCTGTTGTTGTTAGTGTAACTTAGCAGTTTTAGTAATCATCATACAGCTGGCATATGGGTCGTCAACGGTAGATTTATAATTACCTGAGCCAAAACTGGCTGACAAACTAAGTCCAAAATTGCATTTAAACCAAGTCTTTCATAAATTTTGATTTAAAAAAAATGAATTCCCATGCTTTGTTTTTAATATGGTCTAGAAAGTAGTATTTTTTATTACCAATTATCTGAATATTTAGCAATCGTGTATATAGCCATTTGCAGGCTATTTCTTTTGACTATATACATGACCGTCGTGTGCATAGCCATATGCGGGCTCTTGACTATATACATGACCGTTGTGTACATAGCCTTTTGGAAGCAGTTTGTCTATATACACGACCGTCGTGTATATAGCCACTCCAAAATTTTATGGGTTTGCAAAATGATGGTCCTGTAATTATGTTAATTTGTAAAATGAAAAAAATTAAGCTTTAGTGTAGTCTTCACGTCTGCTGAGACAAAGTCAGGTGACAGTAACATGCTTATCTTTTGTCTGGTAATAATATACAAGCTTATAAAGCCGTCTCCAAAATACACTTGCCCTTATATATTTCTCTTTGAAAACTATTTGATGACGATACCGGTGATTATGATGATGACAACATATCTGATGAGAAATGCAAGAAATTCAGATCATTTGAGTTGGAGAATGCATTCACCACATGGGCTCAATGAAATGTGGAGAGTTGTCATCAGTAGACACATCTCATCTATTGTGAGAGTTGTCAGAAGACAGACAAGATGTTTATGTCCCTGTCATCAGGAGGAATAACTTCTATGTTTTATATATATTACTGCTTGTAAATATGTTCCTATTTACAGAAAAATTTGTTTCCAGTTATTGTTTGGAGTTGACCGACTTCTGTAATTTCTTTTTGCAAATTGTTTTTGTTTGTATCTGGACACCAACATTAGTGTTGCTCCTGCAAAAGGAAAGAACCAGAAGTCATCTTATTGTTTTTTAAATACAGCTGATTCCTTTATGGTCACCGAGACTGGTCACTCAATGATATATATATAGGGACCACATTTTGCTGTAATATTGCATGATATCTTATGAAATGCGATATTTACATGTAAATAAATAAATACTTGCAGCTTAAAATGCTGTTAAACATGGGCAATACTGCTGATGTGCTGTACAAGTTGTTATCAATGTTTCCCTTTAATTACATGTTGATGCAGTTGTTTTCCTCGTTCCGTAATTTTCCCAGTTCTGATAACACTACAATGCATGTCTGCATTTCTTTGAGTGCATGACTAGTATTGTACTTTTGATTTATGATAAGACATATATTTAGGAATATAAAAATACTTTAATTAACTTCATTCTGGTCTGGATATAATATTGGAGTTTATTTATACCCACGAACATGTACATATTGAATGCAAATGTGTTAACTGTGACTATAGCATGTTTCAACTTTATATGTCTCGCTATATATCGTCACATAGTATAATTATATAACCAAATTTTTGTGACTAATAGTCGAGTAAATTCACTTGACAGTATATGTACCTAACAGATTATTAAAAAAAATTCTGCTCCCATCTCAGTAACGCATGGCGCAACTGCTGCAATTTGCTTGCCATTTTCCTAGTTAAAAAATCTGTGGTATTATTATATTATGACACTCTACATATTTGTCTGTGTATAGACATACATATTCTAAAGAATTAGTGCTCAAAATCCCAGGAAAGGAAACTTATTAAAATTAGTATGCATATTTCACAGTTTTCTCGATTTCAGCTTTAAAGGGTCAGAAGCACTAGGAACTGTCTTATTGTTTGTAATTTCACCTCCAAAATATATATATGGAAAACATCTCTTGGTGTACATGTACTTGGAAATGTATATAAATAAACAAATTCCCCCTAAATGCACTAAACTTTGTACACTATTGCTGTTTCTGGAACCCAGAGTCTTATCTAGATCTAAACTACATGTAGGAAAAAAGAGTGTACCTACAATGTATTCTTCTGATAATTTGAGGTGTTTATATTATATTCCCAAACAATAATTTTCAAGATGTTTTTCAAAGAATAGATATTTTTCTTCCAAAATCATTCACCAATGCATGTTCAGGCAATGCTGACCCCCATCAGCAGGACAAGACGTGAAGTAGTGTCTTTAAATGTAAAAAAGAAAGTACATTGCATGCTCTTTTTGATGCATTTTGTGTATGATCTTTTAATCTTTATGGTGACATTTCTAATAGATCTAGCTAATATGCAAAAATTCATCCCATCATTAACTGTCAACGGCCACATGTGAAAATTGATAGTAAGTGACTGTTGGTATGATCACTCTGGACCTTTTTACCTAACATGACTATCAATAGGGTCAGCTTCCCAGCATCCCATTCTCCGATGATCGGATCGACGAAACTATTGATTGAAGTAGCTTTTGTTTCATTCTGTTATTCTTTACATTGCATTGTTAGACTCATATATGATTTCCTTTCATCGAAATCGATACACTGCAACATGATATAAGATCTATATAAATCAATTCATATTTGTTTAAACAAATTCATAATATGACCGTGTCAGTATCCTATTCTAAAATTGAGGCATGGTGCACATGCGAATACAATGTAGCCCCTCTACATAAAGCAGCATGGTGACCCTCAGCTATATATATTTATATATTGTAAGTACAATATTGATTGTCCATTCAGATTTTCATTCCATGCAGTCACTCCTATTCCTAAAGCCTAATTTCAGTCAAGGCCATTAACATTATGGCTACCTGCTTACATTGAGAACCTCAAATGGGGTAGATTTGTAGGTTTCACAGGGAGATTTATTGTTAAAGTAAGAAAAATGTGGCAAAATCAAAATCAAAGGCTAGAATGTTCGTCTAAAAATATTTATGGGGAGACTTGGCATGTAGGCAAGATCAGAGTGCACATGCCCATTTTTGTGTAATTTCAATTTCCATGTATTAAGAATAACCGCTACTGGGAATGAAAATCTTTGATTTGCTGATTTTCATTATATAAGTCAATTGAGGGGAAAATTTCTTATGTATTATTTTGGAAAACGTCAGAGGAGTTACAAAAAAACTAGGTAAATACAGAAATGTGAGAAGCGTGCATCCTTAACTCCTGTTTCTGGAGATTACTTTCAGTTTAAATGTTAATTTAGGTGTGTTTTGTGTGAAGACATTGCTTTTAGGGTCAAAGGTCCATTCTACAATTCTTGTTCACACCACTGTTCAATGGTTTCTGTTCCTGAAGCATAATTTCTGTCAAATTGTACACTGCAGGATAATATTACATGTGTGAAAATCTTGCATTGGATTGCTTATGGGATTATACATGTATATGGGGACGGGTTGAAGGTCAAGGTCATTGAATTGAATGTTCTCGTACAATTTCAGTTTCTATGCAAACAAGTGGTTCTGTTTTTGAAGCCGGATTTAAATTTTAAGTGTTACTGGCATGAAGACTATTACATTGTACCTCTGTTGGGATTGTTTTTGGGTCGTGGAGTCAAAGTGCATGGCTGTGTGCAAAATTTCTGTTTACACGTACTTGCAAAGTAACTGGTTGTACAATTTCGTTTTCTGTGCAGTAAATAGTGTTCTTGCATCTGAAGCCTGATTTCAGTCAAACTAGCTGTGCTCAGGTATTTACTTGTGTGAAACTTGGCTAGGGGTCATTGCGGCAGAATTGCTATTCATACAATTTCATTTACATGCCATTCCTATTCGCAAAGTTTCATTTCAGTAAATCTGAATTACAGTATAGCTGTTGTACATGTACATGTACAATTACAGATTCTATGTAATAATTATCTACATGTATACTACTTCTTTTTAGAAACCTGATTTCATTCAAATTTTTCACAGTTGTTGCTTGTGTGAAGAACTACATGCATATGAAGCCTATAATTACTTTTTGGTCAAGAGGTCAAGATCACAATGGCTGTTCATACAATTTCAATATCTGTGTAATGACTCTCGACCCTGTTCCTGAAGCCTGTTTTTCAGTCAGATAGTATTCTATGTCAGTGACACTTATATGACTTGTGTGAAAATCTTGCTTGTGTCACATGAGAAGTTGCAATTGTTCATACAATTTTAGTTACCCGTGTAAAGATCTTGTTTAAGTTTCCTTTTTTGGATCACTGGTCAAATGTCAAGAACCAAGTTTGATCAAGGTGCGATTCTTTGGTCCAAAAAAGGTTAAAGTAACACTACATGTACATGTATATAGTAAATATTTTCATATTTTGCACTTGTACATCTCCAAAACTACTGGACCAATTTCAACCAAACTTTGTAAGAAGCATCCTAAATGGAAGGAGGGAATTAAAATTTGTTTAACTGATGCAGCTTTGACCCCACTAGACACAAAGTATTTTGACATAATTAAACAATGTGAAAAAATGTTATCATGATTATATATATATGTACCATATATCATCTCTTCATCGTCCTCATATCAACAGGATCAAGTACTAGTGCTCCCAAAAAAGCTGTGGTTCGATATATAATTATCTCAACATTATATATATATATATGTATACCTGGTGATATCAGTGAACTCAAGTTTAGAGAATTTTGTATGTTTAAAAGCTGTGGGATTTTCACACACATATAGTTGGTTATGTATTGTTTTGTTTCAGTATCGTATTGGTCAACTTTATATGATAGCTAAACACAGTAATGAGCAGAGTGAGAAAGGAGAAGGTGTAGAAGTGGTGAAGAATGAACCATGTGAAGATCCTCAACATGGCAAAGGCAGATTTACAGAAAAACGGGTTTACTTGTCAAGGTAAGTCTTATGTCTGAGTTGATCACCTGTGCATGTTGTAAGAATGAGTCATACATGTACAATGTATTATATATAAAACTAAATCTTGTTTCCTTTGTTTAATTTACATACAGCATTATGTGAAATGAGCTGGTTTAAAATTACATTATGAATTTATGATCTATTGAAAGATTGCATACTTTATCTTTGCTCAAGGCCTTGTTTTGAGCATTACTTGTGCTTTTCTTATTTGCTTACTAAGGATTGAATGTTTGCTTAACTATTTGCTATTGCTTACTTGATAAAGAAGAACAGATAGAAAATAACTGTAATAGGTAAACTCTGTATAAAAGATTGGTTTGTAGAACATGTAGAATGCTTTTAAATATAAGTAATATAAAAACAAAAAATAGAAATTAAGGTTTTTCTAAATTTTAAACAGAAATGATTGATTTAGTTTTTAAAGGTTTAATTTATAGTTGTTAGGCTGTTGTTCCATAAGGTTGTACATGTATTGTTGTCCCCATTGAGGGGTTAAACATACTTGAAAGAAATTTTAGTGCTGTTTATTGCAACCAGATGGACTTGTCAGGCTCAATGGGCCTCTTGTTTATATACTATATTGGCTGATAACAGTAATAATGAATATACTAAATAAATCTGACTGCTTTTCTTTGCAGAAATATGTATGTACTAACCTACTCATTTTTTACACACAAACAATATGTGTATCTACATTGTGTTAATGTGTTATGAAAAATATATATCTGGTTATAGATAGAGAATTCATGATAGTTAATACAATTTTGTATGTAGTGGAAGTGACAAGGAGATAATATGAGGCTGCATTCAACTCCAATGTGGATACTATTAGAACATTATTGACTGCTAATCAATTTACTTATTTCTATAGACGTATGAACAATTGAGTCCCGATTTCAAATAAGATTGGTCTCCTAGAGTGAAGTATATGCCTGTGTTGATTAGTAGAATGGAATACTTCCTTTTCATTTAACCTTATTGCTGGCCACATGTGATGTTATGTGAGGAGACTTCTTGGCAATCAATAAATCACAGTAATACAGATATTCAGTGATGAAAGTAGAAGACATTCTCTATGTTTATTTACATTCCATTAACAATCTTTTCATAAAGATCCACTTTTAATTATTCATCCATCTGGACCAGGTCCAAACTTGACTTTTCCCAACAAATCCATTCTTTCATCTGTTGTTATTTTGTTGTTGTTGCATTTTTGGCTTCTTCTCCAAAATCACTGGGCAATTTTGATTTAAACAATTTGGTATGTTTAGCATCTTTAGGATTGAGCTCTAAGGGGACACATATTGTTCAAATAAAGTGGCTTATCTCCTTAGGGGGTGCCACTAGGTGGGGCCAAAATGGGTAAAATCTGACAATATATCAAAAATTCTTGAATAAACAAGAAAACCTATAGCAATTAATTCTTGCAAATGTAGTAATCCTGGAAAATGGAGAAATAAGGAATAAGAAATAATTCTTCTTCAAGGCATGACCCAATATAAAAATAGGTTTAAAGTGTTTTGGTCGCATTTCAACACTATATAGTTAATCTTCAACCACTGGACCAATTTTAACACTTAAGCTTCATTCCTTAAAGAAAAGGGATTCAGATGTGTACAAATAATAGATCCCTGGTCTGGTACTAGATGGATCAATAAGAAAGGAAATTTCAAAATTCCAAAATCTTCTAACTTGTTTAATAAATTAGAAGGCATTTAGAATTTCATGCTTTTATTTGTAGTAAACATAGGACATGGATATGGTACTCTATGACACTGGAGTCAAAATTTATGTTTTTTGGGTCAAAGGTCAAACACTGCATGTATATCAAATATGTCAACTTTTTACATTTTTGGCGTATTCAAAAACCACAGAGCCAAATACGGTAATATCAATTGCAAACTTAGCAGGCAACTTTCTTTGAAAAAAGTGGAGTTAGATTTGTTTTAATGATAGTGTATGCCAGTATTGGATCAATATAAGGGAGAAATATTCAAAAATTAAAAAGTCTTTTCATAATTAAGCTATGAGGCATTGAGCATGATACTTGCCTTTGAAGTAATCTTAGGTTCTGATGAACCAAGTTTGGTTTAAAATGTGACCCTTGTCTGCTTGTACCTAGCTAGCTTTGGTCAATGTTTGCAGTACACTGCTGCCTCACTGAAATATCATGCCAAAGATACATTGGCATTAAAAACCTGATCAGTTTAATTATTCTGAACTGAATCAACCATTCCTTGTGCTATCCTCTCAATGTTCATTACCAAAGATTATAGAAGGAAGCCTTCAGTGTGTACAAATTAGAGGGGTGATGTTGAGTCTAGATTTAGTGATGGACATTTATACCCACAGTATAGACAACAGTGCCAGTAAATGTCATTGTCCTTGTTTTAATATATATCAAAGAGAATAATCATAATTATATGCTCCTCGCTAATATACACATCAAACACAGAGGATTCCTTCATCTCTTTATTGATCATCACAGAAGTGTGATATTCCAGCATTTTATTGTATGTAATTGACTTCTATCAATTCTACCAAGGTTTGTAAAGTATAAATTATTTATTACCCTCTACATATACTAGCACTTGTTGTTTGTACAAATGTGACAATATAGTTCATGTTACATGCTCTCATCATTGCCATTTAATGAGGTATACAGGGCACATGTGGTAGAAAGTCTCATGTATATACTAACACAATGATTTCAGATAATATGAATAGCAAGTATGAAGTGATAATATCATTAAGTGTCCTATTGCTCTTGATCTGAAATATAAAACACACAATATTGATTCACACAGTATAGAATTACTTAGTAACATTTGTATGCAGTTTTCATATCCATTACTTTGTATATTTGAAGCTTATGAAGATGTGTCATTTTTCATTCGGAAGATAAGCTTCGTCAAGTTGTATTGAAGACTTAAGCTTGTGTAAACAGCAGATATCTCACCTTTCATGTTTAAACTCTCTGAAAACATATTGTAATAAATAATATACTTTTTTTGTTGTATTGGGATTTAACATCCCTTCAACTCATGTCTAGGTCATATCAAGACAGTATCTACTTGTGACAGTGAGCGACTTTATAGTGCTGTCTCACTGAAATATCACACCAAAGATATATTGTCATGATCGATACTTCACTATGTCATATTATCTAGACAATGAGCGAATCAGTCCTTCTTCTACCCAAAAACACACTTAGCAGTGAGCAAGAATATAATTTAATTTCAACATCTTAGGTGTAATGATATTGTAGATCTTTACACGAGACCACCACTTCCTGCTTACTTGCTGGTAAATCTATGTATATTATTATATATCATTGATATAACCGTAGCACTGATTGGCTGAAAGACGTCATGTACTAGGGCAATAAAATAATAGGTTTCCTTGTCATATTTCCCTGATTTGAAAAGCAAGCTCTAAGAAGATATATGTAAAAAAGTACTATTATTCAGTTTAATAAAAAAATGATTGCCCTTGTGTGAGGGAGATATAAAGAATTGTGTACCCTTTGACAAATCATGTTTCCTCGGGCTACACCCTCAGGGAACATGGTTTGGCTCAGGTAAACACATTTTCATATCTCCCTGAAACAAGGGCAAAAAATGTAAAATGCTTTTTACAAATTCCACAACCCATCAACTTGGTGGAGAATTTAAATCTAAATAAACATAGTTATTTCACAATAGCCACATGAAACCTGTCATCTTGGTGAAGAGTGATATATCATTTATTTAATAATAGCCACATCCCCTCACTTTGGGGAGTATTAGAGAAAAAATGACAATTGAAATTATAGTTTTAACCAGGTTGACATTATTAAGGCTTAATGGACTTTTTTTAGGTTAATATTCATTTAGTTCAACCAACCTTAGGGTCCAATAGTGTAATTGAAAACATGCAATTGAAACATATAATTGAAGAAACAACATTACAACAATGGCATTAAAATAAGAACTTGATTTTAAGATATAAAGCAATCAAATAGAATGTAACAGAACATGGAAGATTTGTAATATATACAGTGATACTGTTAATTTATTATGGGAAATCTCAGTGACCATCACAATGGCACATATTCTCAGAGGAGAATCAAGAGACAGGGAGAGAACAACTTATACTCTTTTTTGATAAACATATTATTCGTTCTTGGTTTATTATGTCTTGACAGTTTGACTCCATCATTTTTGAATTTTTAGATCCAGTTCTATTAAAATTGAAGAATTAGATGCTGGAATATAATGAAAATTTTCCTTTATATTTTCAGTAAATTACCAAGTTGGATACGATCCTTGATACCAAATATATTTTACATCACAGAGAAAGCTTGGAATTATTATCCATATACAATTACAGGTGTGTTATCAATTTACAAGTACAATTTCATAGGTATATTATCCTGTCCTTATACTGTTACAAGTATGATGTGTTATAGTTAAGTTACATAAACTAATTTACAAGAGGATCCTTTGTCCAGTGTCCTTATTTATTGAGCAGATTTCCGTGGTGACTGCCTTCAAATTTCTGTGACCAATAACTTACTTAATATCAAAAGGTTTCTACATTGAAATTGAATGGAAAGTGAAACACTAAACATCAAACTTGTTTCAATGTGTTCTCCAAGACCTGGCTTGGTTCCTTTTTAGGTCACCTAAGAAAAAGGCTCGTGACCTAATATGATCGTTCTTTGTATGTCGTCAAAAGTCGTTCGTAAACATTTCAAATTTTTGACTTCCTCTCAAGAACTGCTGGACCTATTTCAAAAAAATTTAACAGGAAGTATCCCCATGGGAAGATGCTTCAAGTTAGAGATTAAAAAGGGGCTGGCACCCATAGGGGCCCTATAAGGGGGCAAAGAGTGGTAAAGTTTGACACATTTTTAAAACCTAGATTCTTTAATGACCTATATTTTAACCTTGGCAGCATGTCAGAAAAGAAATGTTCTTTGGTACTTGTTTCACTTTCAAACATTTTTTTGACACTAATACATGTAGGTTTTCTAAGACCAGTTGGCTTAAACAGCTTAGCATGGCAGTGAATTGTTTAACAAAATTATATAATGGTGTCAGTATTCCTATATGTTAATGTTGGTAGCTTGATCATCCAGGAAAAATCTCATTTTAAGCACACTGATTTTTTTCATAACTAATTGCCTCCTACAGATCAGGTTGTTGTGACCTTTATTTAATCTTAGCAATTCATCAAAAGAAAAACTTTGATTAGATCAGTACTTTCACATTTATGCATGAAGCATCATCTATACATTGCTTCCTGGTATTTACTTTAGCTAGACTTTCCCAACAAGGCATAGTTATGCATGACTCGCTAACAGGTGTATCATGCTCCATTGGCAACGCACTAGTTTATACCAGGATCCTTTATAGGTGGCTATAGACATTGTGTATATATATATATATAATGTATAATGTGCTATTTAAGGTAATTGTGAACTTTTCAATGATTGACCTACTGTTCTTCCTTCAAGCAATAGCCTTACTTCCTTGATCTGATATCTTCACATCATAATTCATTACTTCCTGATTAATCAGATCTAATTTAAGTACCCAAGTCCTCAGGGTAAATGAGATAACTAGTTATAATATAAATGTATAATACATGTACTTTATCACCAGACTCCACAACTCCTATATATAAGTTTTACTAATTTTGATTTTATTGACTCTTGATGTAGTGGTTAATTGTTGATATACCTGACAGAGACAAGAGGTGTATTTTAATGAACACATTTTTAGTCCAGCTGGACCAAAGGTCAAAAGTGGACTTTTCTCGTACAAATCCTGTCCGTCTCTAACTTTCACATTTTCGACTTCTTCTCCCAAACCACAAGACCAATTTCTTCGTAACTTGGTAGGAAGTATCCCTAGGGGAAGGGGTTTCAGATTTGTTCAAATGAAGGGTATTGGCCACTAGGGGACTAAAAGGGGGAAATTTGACAAAATTTCATAAATCTTCTAATAAACTAGAAGGCCTAAGGCTTAATGATCTGGTTTGTAGTGACTTAAGAGCACAGAGAAGCAAGTTTGTTCAAGGCATGACCCTGGGGTCAAAAACAGTTTACACGTTTTTGGGTCAAAGTTTAACACTATGGCAAATGTGTTAACTTTTCAAAAATTTTTGACATCTTCTCCCAAACCACTGGAGCCATATCATCCAAACTTTGAAGGAAGTATCCTTAGCGGAAAGGGATTCAGATTTGTTCAAATTAAGGGGCTCGGCCTCCACAGGGGGCACCATTATTGGGCAAAAACAGGGGAAATTTGACAAAATTTTAAAATCTTCTAATAGAATAGAAGGCCTAGAGCTTAATGTTTTGGTATGTAGTAACTTAAGGGCATGAAGAACCAAGTTTGCTCAAGGCCTGACTCTGAGTTTAAAAATGGATTATGTGTTTTGGGGTCAAAGTTCAACACTATGGCAAATGTGTTAACTTTTCACATTTTTGACTTCTTGTCCAAAACTACTGGACCAAT
>JAUMGZ010182994.1:0-13845 GCA_032359645.1 Pododesmus macrochisma | reverse complement strand
ACTAAAATAAATAATGAAAAACGCAAACAGAAGTCATAAAGTGTGAAATATATCTAGATTTTTCAGGCACACTTTGAAATATTGTGGGTTTTTTTGCCGTCCCTCATCTATTTTAAAAGTTTTTTTGGGATTTTTTTTAAGGCCTTTCACTCATTTTTATTCACATATTTTCTTGTCTGTTGTTATTAAGTTTGCATATATACAGGGTAAGTGGTATTTAAATAGCTTAGTAAGATATTTACTGATAACTTAATTTCAAATAGGAAAAAAAGCTGGACATGTATAACTAACGTCATTATTTCTCTAAAATGGATCATGTTTTCCAAGTTTGTCCTTAAAAACACTTTATATCTCGTATAAAAATTCGAAAAACTCTCCCTGCCTCTTCTGTATTACTGCATTTGGCACTAGAATTATTTATTTCAATATGACCTTATCATTCTGCCATGTATAGTTTTGAAAGATATTTAAAGTAATTGATCCCAATAACAATCATGGTTCAATGTATATAACTAAATACATTTTAGACTAACCTTATATCCTATGTAAAAACGTAAACTCGAAATGGATATTTAGTATAAATAATGGCGATGTAAACGGTAAATATAGCTAACAGTTATTTATCTTCTACTTTTCAGCCGTATTCTTCTAATATTACGTTTGAGTTATATCGAACAACGATGATCTGAATTGAAATTGAATTGAACTCTCATATTGACTTAATTTTGTACATGTAAAACTGTAATGTAATGCTTTTATAACTTTGCTTTGTCCTGATTTTCCTTTAGGTTTTTTTTGTATTAGGGGGGTCCATCCATACATGGATTGGTGATATCGAGACGTCTGCACCCTAATGTCAGATGTATGGTACTGTCGCATGGAAACATCACGCGGCAGATACAATGGATTGATACTTCACTCGGTCACATTATCCGTGCAATGAGCCAACTTGTCTTTCTCCTACCCAGAGTAATAAGTGCTTAGCAGGAAACGAGAAGGCCTAAATATTTGTCTTAAGGATACACTAACCCAAATCTGAAAATGTTGGCTTTTTGCAATATTTTCACTATTCATGAACCAAGTGTCAAAATACACATAGATTCATTCCAAACATGTACATACTTTGTGATATGGCCTAATGTTCCTAGTAGTGTGATAACAATTACGTTAACGTCTCTGTGAATGTTAAATTAGTTTTATTTGAATCCGTCCTCGTTTTGATAAAACCCTTGCTTTTCTAACAAAAGATTTTTATTTTGTTCGTAGAAAAATGATTTTATCTCTGTCTTATCAAAAGAACTACATTTCAACGCCGTTTCAAACTATATTATATCAAACAAATCAAGATAGTACGGGAGGTAAATATGTGGCATAAGAGTACACAGTACTTACATGGATCTTCCGTTGTTGGCTTTGGTCTTCCTACAAATTAAAAAATAAACATTAATTAATATCATTCTTTAACTTAAATTTAGATTATCTTTGAGTTTGGAGAGGTAACTGCATCCTCTAAATTTAACAAGCAATAGAGTGTTGTGTTCTGCCTAATGTTATTGGATCTTATAAAGGCGTTGTTTTATATATGTAATTTCAAGTAAAAATGTTACAAATAAATGTAAGCGCTTTGTTTTCTCTTAATTTGATTTATGCATCATTCAACTTGATTATGAGCATTTACAATTTAAAAACAAAAGAAGTAAACATCAAAAAACGAAGGTACTTTAGTGATAATGTGTGGTGAAAATCAAATCAAATGTTTGTTTGTTTAATTCGGGCTTAACATTTCTTCCAGAGTAATTCACCGATTCTGTGACAAAAAACTAAAGGAGAAAAACCAACTAACAGGACAGGAAGAGATGCGGCGACAAGAACGAAAAATAAAAGCAATAGAAAACGTTTAGAAAGAAGGATGGGCCAACGTTACGGTGTTTCCGCCTACTATTTTATTGAATTTTACATGGGGATCTTTATCGTGCCAGGGGGTTAAAATCCCTGTATACAGGACCGCCAGCTTAGTGTCCCCTCCGTAAGATGTGCTGATCTTTGTCTGGCCTCTACCCTTCAACCTATCTGACTTTGGTAATCCTACTAGGAACACTAATTTCAGCGAGCATAACTCTCCATTTCATAGAGACAATTTAACCTCTGTACCACGAAAAGGTGTCAAGCACAGGGGAGAAATCAAACCAAATAAAAATGGAGAGCGCACAAAGAAAACATATACATACGAAAGTAATTTAGCAAATTTTAAACATCATGAACATTTTTATTACAAACTTGACACTAAGACAACAGTTAGCGAAGAGTATGCGTTTCCTTTGGTTTACATGTGTCACTTCTCTGGTTAATTCGATTTTTGTTATATTCAAAAATCGTCTACAGTTACAACTAGATGGCGCTTCAGCACTACTCTAAAGTATGATTTTGTAATGTCATACTTGGTAACACATCGCCCTTATAGCAAATTCACATAACATACGTATAAATAAATATAGTGTGTGTGTGTGTGTGTGTGTGTTTGTGTGTGTGTGTGTGTGTGTGTGTGTGTGAGTGTTTAAAAGTAATGCAAAATGTCCACGGAAGCGGTGTGTTCCTGCTATGCTTACACAATTCTGAGAGATATTGTAAAGCGTATTCTGATAATTTTATTTTTATATAGCATTTAAACAACAATAAATATTTCAAATAAATGTTAATGCAAGATGTATCTCTCGTGCGCACACAACCACAGACAAAACAAACAAGAAGGCAAAAAAGAAGACACACAAGTGGTTGGGACAGTCCCTGCATACAAGAGCTCCACCTCCCTCACACACACACACACACACTTTTCCTTGGTGAATTCTTGCATTATATACTTATATACTTGCTTCCTCTTTAAACTGTCAATATGTACATTTTTACGAACACACGAACCTGATTAGTTTACATGCGGATATTTAAGAAAGTCATTATACAGTCAAAATTGTTAAGACCATTATTAATATAGTATATTATAATAAAGTAACAATTAAATCGTATTGGTACCGAAAATACGACAAAACTTGGCTTCTTTATATAATTCTTCGTTCTGTCCGATCACTATTGATTTTAATTCCATCCGGTCATTGTGCGTTCCCCTTTATAAAGTAGTCGTTATGTTAGTTTGTATTTCTTTATAAGACTTATTTAATTGCTATTATAACACACATACACACACACCAGCCCTCTCTCTCTCTCTCTCTCTCTCTCTCTCAAAACAACAAAGGACTTACTGTAGTAATGGTAATGTCCATAACTATTATCCCTATAGTGATATCCTCTAGAGTTATGACTGCGTCTGGTGTAATGATTCCTCCTACTACGTCGATGATAACGGTGGGTAGTTGTCGGCATCATAGTCGTAGGCGGCTCGGTAGGTGGCTCAGTAGGCGGAGCTTGCCCCTCTACTACAACAACTGATAGACATCCGACTATGAAATGAAATTTTTATTTTAATAAAATCAATTCTGGCAATACATTGTATATTGACCAGCTAAAGAACTTGAAAGCCTGACTTGCAAAGTACAATTAAGCAAATATTCAATTAAAGTGAAAAAGCCTTAATTAAAGAACAGAGATGAAAAATATGTAAGATTTATATCAAGGAATAAAAGTAAACGAGAATAAGAAAAGAAAAACATATACAGCGAATCTCAGGAGTGGTAATTATTGCGGATCGATTAATCAGAAAGGCACTAAGTTTGAGACCAGGAAATATGATTACAACCTCACTTCAACCTCCCCTGACACAAGAAATCTTTAGTGAAGGTGGAAAGTTAATCAGGCAAACGACATTTATTTAGAATACAAAAATACAACCTGCTCGGAAGCAAATATGAAAGGGAACCATATAAGGAACTTTCACAGCAAGTTTTGTCAAACTTGGCCCAGTGGTTTTTTTTGTATTAATTGAAATGTGAAAAGTTAAGTACGTACGGACGGACGACGACGGACAGATTGGTTTAAAAAAAAGGGACGCTTGGACATCGCCAAGGTGGACTTATTACAGAACAGAAGAATCGAAATAGCAGTCTCCACAATGAATATATAAGCATCGTAGCGGCAAAAAACGTTATAATAGCCCAGGAGTTATCCATTACAAACATGATTTCTACAATTATATCACGTAAAGAACACTTAAATTAAAGTGGAAGAAAATTTAAAAGCATTGAACGTTTAACTAGAAGTTAAATATCTTAAATAAGCCGCCACATATCAAAGGCAATCGAGATAGACAATCGTATATTGAATGAGGTTTGGACCATTGAAACATTGACCTATAAGCTTCATTGACTAAACATTTGTGTATCACGGTGGGGCGATGGGCCTTATACTGCTAAGAAGACAATTCTCATCCAATGCTTAGCATTTTACAACAAATTTTTACACATTGTTAATAATTGAGACAAATTCAAGCATATTCCAAACGTTACCTACCTTAATCTTAAACATTAAGACTATTGGCTAACAATTAACCACTGAAAATACTGAAAGTAAAGGTTTTTGGTATATGGTGTGTATTTAATAAGCGTGTTGGATTCAATTATAGTTAAAAGTACAAAGTTCCTGCCAAAAGCTTTTCATTTCAAAAGTGAACAGCTTATTAGATCACACATTAAATATAACTCAAGACCTAACTAATGGAACGTTTCGTCCCGTAGTTCTTCTAGGGTAGGAATTATATTTGTTTGAATAATTGTATATCCACTGAAGTCAGCAAAGACAAGGAATCAATAGTTGAGCTTCTGTTATTTCTAGATTCATATTAACTGTAGATTGGATAAAATATAAACTAGATTCATATTAACTGTAGATTGGATAAAATATAAACTAGATTCATATTAACTGTAGATTGGATCAAATATAAACTAGATTCATATTAACTGTAGATTGGATCAAATATAAACTAGATTCATATTAACTGTAGATTGGATAAAATATAAACTATATTAATATTAACTGTAGATTGGATCAAATATAAACCGCCACATTCCTTCTCACAGACTATAGTAGCCGAGGTGGAAAGAATACAGAAATACATTTCATGCTTCAAAAGTAGATTATTTGCGAATTTTAAGTTTATGCAAGTAATTTAAAGCAGTATATTGAGCATTAGATAAGAAGAAATAGCTTCATCGAAACAAAGGATATAGACAAATCAACAATATGAGTAAGAGGTCCACAGTCGTGACCAAAAGCCAAGCCAACCATCATCAACTGGTAATATGCCATTAAAAAGAAAATAAGTTTTGAATATAAAATTGAGAATAATATAAAATTAACAAATATTTGTGAATTTATACGAAAGTAAGATTAAAGTTGTACAAATGGAGTGGCAACTTACGCAGGAACGCCACAAGGAACAGACATGACACGCTTGTCATTTTCAATCTTCTTAGTACCAACAGCGATCTGGGGAGTTTCAGTACTGAAGCGTGAATGTGTCCGTATAAAAGAATAACTTGCTTTTAAATTTAAGCGCATCGTCAAAGTAGCATACAGACTATGTATACATCGCATAACGGAAATCAAATAAATCCCGTTCGGATGATAATTTTTCTAGAATCTTCTTAAAACACAAAAGGTTAATGTTTAAGTAAATGAGCAAAGTGTTTACTGATGCATTTTTGCATAGACTTGTATTTGTTTGTAAAACATAAATGTTTTCTAGTTTTTAAATAAAACAAAGAACAGTGTAAAACTACGTGCTTTTCAGGAAGTATATAAGTTTTCTAACCACACGTATATATTGTGTGATACGACACATAGAGACCCATACAGTTATGTAAAGATTGTACAGAAGTGAATACGACAAACCAAGACGTTATTCAAAAGACATGAGTCTATGGACATTGGCAAAAAAGGAAAACATGGAACCCACACATAAAAAACCCAACAAAATTACTAGCAAAGAAAAGAAATATAACGAAGCGAAACTAGGCGTTCGCGATGGAGAAAATGTTTTACTGCTTCGCATGTGTCACCTGCCGTGATGTATCCGTGTCATTTCGGTGTACGGCAACCCTTTACATAGTTAAGAAAACATGTCACCAAAAGAGGCTGTCGCTTATATCGTGAAGAAAGAGTGAAGGAGAAAAACTATTGACAGGATGGGAATAGAAGCATTAACAGTATCGTGAAAGCAAATCGGTAAAGGTAGAAAAACAAGGCGTAAGGACCCAAAGTTTGTTTGTTTAATTTAACTAACGTCACGTCCAGAATCTTTCACCGATATTGTGACAAAAGACCAAAGGAGAAAAACCAAAAGATAGGACAGGAAGAGAAGCGGCGACAGGAACGGGAAACGAAAGGAATAGAGATAGTTCAGAAAGAAGGATGAGCCCATGCAACGACGTTTCCGCCTACTCTTCTATCGAACTTGAAATGACAAAAGAACAAAGCAGAAAAATTAAAACGATAAGACAGGGAAATAATTGGCGAAAGGAACGGGAAAACACAGCAGTTGTGATAAATCAGAAGGAACGGTGAATCAATGCAACGGCGTTTCCGCCTTCTCTTCTATTAACATTTATATGACGATCATTATCGGATCGGGGGTAAAAATCCTTGTACACGGAATCGCAGGACGATCTAGTTTTTTTCTGGCATGGTGAACAAGTTCCCGCCAGCATAGCTCTCCAGGTCATCGAGACACTCAAACCTCCCTACCACGATAAGGTGTCAAGCATAGGGAATAGAGCAATGGACAACGAATTGACTTAGTGTAGAGTGTAGAAACATCGCCTCGCTTTTGCAGAATATAAATGTTTTTTGTTATTGTCTAACTGCTACAAACTTCGGTTGGAAAATATACAAAATAGAAATATATTGCTGATATTGCCATATTCGTGGAATTTATGTCGCCCGCTAGATAGACATTTTGGAAGAAAAATAACCCATCTCATTGACTTCAAAGGTACATGGATCTTGTCATTGTGTACTTGCATACCAAATTGAAATCGGACCATTTCCTTAGCATTTAGAGCACGGACACCTATTAACCAATCAGAATTTAGTAACCTCCGTAATATGCATAAATATGCACGCATCGCATCGGCCTTCAGCCTTAGTTTGAATCTTTTAAAAATTGCACAAAAATTTGGTTGAAATCAAACAATTTTTAAAGCAGTTAGAGCACAGAAACGGATTAACAAATGAGCATTCAGTAACCTAATTAATATGCGTACATATGCGCGCTTCACATTGGATATCGAACTCCGCCCGAGTGGTGGCGCCATATTCTAAGTTGTTAAAATTGGGCATTCTTCTCGCTCCCTACTTAACACGCAGCATGAATAGGTAGGAGAAGGACTGGTTGACTCTGTGTCAGTATTATGTGACCGAGTGAAGAAACATGACAATGTGTATGCGGTGATATTTTAGTGAGATAGCACTATAAAGTCGCCATAAGTGCGCACTGTCGCAAACAGACACCGCCACGGCATGACCTATACATGAGTTAAAGGGACGCTAAACCCCAATAACATGAACGAGCAAATGAACTGCCCGAGTCCGTTCATACCAAATTTGGATCAAATCGAACGATTTTTTGAGCACGGAAACGAAAGTGTGACAGACAGTGTGACAGACAGACAGACAGACAGGCAGGCAGGCAGGCAGGCAGGCAGACAGACAGACAGACAGACCAAAATTAATCAAAAAGGGGACAACACTAATTAGTCGATCCAAAAAATCTAATATACAGGAATACACGTTTGAAAAAAACTAATCTGTTTCTTTTATCACGTCTGTATAATTATCAATCTCAAATCAATATTAAAGGGAGGAAAATCGTGAGTGCTTATCACCGTAGAAGTTGAGTGAACATGACATTTAGACATTTTTTTAGCTGGCACTCTTTTCATGACCGCCGCGAAGAAATATTGAAACTTAAAAAATCTGTTTCACTGTGCATTTATCTGTGATATTTGAATTTTTGCCAAGACCATTTTTATAGTACATGTATTGTTAGGGTGTGAATTTGGCCTTCATCAACAACGGGATTTTTTAACATCCCCCCCACACACACACACCTTGGCTTCCTAGTTGTGATTTATGGAGGTCTTATCTGTTCTAAAATCCTTTTCATCTAGAGTGTCCATTGACGACGGTTGTTTGAAGCTAGAACTGGAATTCGGGACGAGGGTGTCTCACACAAAGTATTGATTCTTTCCTCTTATAGGTATTATATTTATTGGTGACACTTTATAATATTCAACTATTTATATTGCAGCAAAACAAAATAAAAAGAGAATGTCGCAACACTACTTCATTAAGTTAAGTGGCAACAGGAGCAGACACAATATAAAAAGACAATCTGTAGAAAGGTTGACAACTATGAGTACGGCAAATTCACTACTACCATAATAAATATTCAAAGGGAGGCAAAAACCAACAAATATTGATGGACGTTCAATCTACATTTGTGAATTAAAATCTATCTTTATATTAAATTTTCAAAATTCAACATTAACGCAGACTTTTGAATAAATCAATAATGTTATGTCTTTCAAGTATCGTGTAATTGTAATCAAAGGATGTATTAAATCGTGTAGAACTTGCTTCTTTCGCGATCAAATGTGGAATATCTTAATCCGATTTTAATGAACATTTCTGACCAAACAACTTCTTTAGCTATATAGGATGTTTGTACGGAGGTCGTCACTGAGACAGTGTAGCTGTTGACGAATTCATCAAGATCATTTGGTGACTCATAGAAACAGTTTTCCTTATTCTCCATTAAGTTTGTTAAATATTTAGTTGGGCTTTAACATCTTCATCAAAATATATCAACGATATCGTGACAAAAGACCAAAAGAAAAAAAAAAGCATTGGACAAGAAGAAAGGCGGCGACAGGAACGGGAAAGAAAAGTACAAGGTGTAGTACAGAAGGAAGCATAAGCCCTATCCACGGTGTGTCTATTTATTCTTATATCAAACTTGAGATAGGGGTCAGACTGGTATCCCTTCTTGTATTTTGAATCGTAATGTTTCCTTTTTTAGTTACTATTTGTACTTTTGTTCCCGTTTCTGTCTGTATGCGACCCTCAGTTTTCATTTTATTTCCCCGTGTCTATGGACACAATTACTGTACACGGGGCTTTATGCTCAGCGTCCCCATTCGAAGGTCATGCCTATCTTTTCCCGACCTCTTCCTTTCCACCTGTCTGACTTGACACTTGTCATGTCTCTCTACTGTATCGCAATGGCGGCTTTAAAACTTAAAACCTAAATGCAGACCTAAGTATGGGTATTGTACAACCCTGCCCTAAAAGCTTTGATGTCAACATCAATCCTCAAGTGACACAATCCTGTTAGTGAAAACAAGTTCTTGAACATCGAAATAGCTATGACATATAAACACTAAAAGCAGGTAGCGTGATAGGGATAGTTCAGAAAGAATGAAGAACCCGTGCAACGGCGTTTCCGACTATTCTTCTATCGAACTATCTTCATCGTGACAGGGAGTTAAAATCCCTGTTCACGGTACCGACATGTTTGCGTCTCCTCCGAAGAACGTGCTTGATCTTTGTCGGACCTCTACTCCTTCAAATGGGGCAATACGACAGAATATGTCAATGTGGCATGTGCTCCCACTATTTGTAACATGTATGTGAATAGGCGGTAAACATGGGGAGCATATGCCACATTGGCTTGTTCAGTTGTATTTCCTTATTTGATGGAAATATCTATATAGTTTACTTTGTTAACAATGATCAGCCTGATGAAGTTGGGATGCAACATAATTAAATATGATTCAAATAACTTGTAAATTTGTACATGTGATCATTTCCTTTGCGAGAAAACAGTGTATTTTTTTTTAATTCATTAACAATTACACCTTCCTTACCCAAGAGTACCACCATTTCTATTTACCGATTCGTATTTGAGTTGCATACCTTGCAAACTAAACAATATTGCCTCTAAAATAGTAAATCGAAAAAGCAAGACGATATTATAAGACCGTAAGTCCATGGACATTGGCAAACAATAAGAAAAGGATGGACGTCCACAGAAAAATGAAACAAATATACATTAATTAACTAAACATGACACCATGGCTACACATGCAACAACGCCGTTGTATGCGATCATCTTCTTGTCGGTAATCGTCCTATTGCTTTACCACTGTGTGAGAACGGACGTGTATATAACAACTTTTCCGAGTTACATAAAAGAAAATTTCTTATTCTTCCAATGTTGTTTTGATTACTTGCTTAAGGGAGAAAGAGATCGTCGTGGTCTATACTCAAATGGATGCAGATTGAGACAATTTGTCACTGAAAGCACCCACGACCTTAAGCACCAAACAAAAATTATACTTGTCTATTCTAAATTTATTTTCCCCTTCGAGTCCGTTGATGTCTATTCGGTTGATTTTTATCTTGGTTTTGGGTGACGAACAAGGTCCAATAACTAACTGTTAGAAAGTTTTCAGTGTTATCTTTTTCATTGTTTTGTTATACGTTTAATCTACTTTTCCAATATAGCTTCACAATGGTTTACAATACATGATCCATCATATAAATACACCTGTATTCCTTGCCGTCATTGTTTTTGCCTATAATAATATATATGTATGTTGACAGCAATCTGCACAATTTTGACATTTTATCAAGTTACTAATACATAAAAATTGTGACTTGACATCAGTCCAGCAATTACCTACACAGAGATGGAAATTATCGAGTTTTAAAAATAGATATATTCTTCCCTTTATCAATTACCGTTACCGATTTATCTTAAAATGTTATATGGATTACAGACATATTTTGCAAAGAAATATGGTTGCATTAAGTAAAAAAGACCGATACATTTGTTTTAAATGTCTTAGCAAATTTGTAACTTGTATAAATAAAAATATGTCGGTGATCTGTACATCTTGAGGCAAAAGTAATGTTTTATTTCGAAATGAAATAATTAATATATGTTTCAAGTTTCTTTTTCTTGACTACGAACCTTAGACATAGTTATAGAATAAGCATAAATTGCTAATAACCTAAATGTACCACAACGTCAAAATTGTCCGTCCGCAAATAACCGATCAACGCTATACAGCATCGCAACTTGGAAACATTGTTAGATACTATACACTTCCGTTCAAACACAGTGTTTACTGTACCGTTCCTGTTGTCGGTCCCTGTCAAATCACTGTCAGAATGTTCGCCTCTAGTCTTTCATCGCGATATTACAAAACCCCAGAAGGCTCATGCGAAATTCGAAATTGTAATGGGAAATAATTCGAAATTGCAAATGCGAAATTCGAAATCTGATCTGACCAATCAGAATCCTTGTTTCACAAGATCCTAATTCAGAACCAATGTATAAATAACTTCGATGGTCGTGTATTTTGGTCTACGAATTGCCGCGCTACACTAGCTTCTTTTTTCTTCTTCTTCAGTTTAGCGAGGCAATTTGTAGACATGTACAAGTCCGGATTATATAAACTCAACGAAACACACAACTGTGAATAGGCAGTCTTTTATGTTATGCATTTCCTTACGTGCTGTTATTAAATTAAATCCAACGTTAAGTGATTATATAATTAACTTTGTTAATGGTGCTGTTATTTTTTGTTTTGCACATGTTGATATAATCGTATCGTGAATCAAAATGTGAAATTGTCCTTAAATTGTGTCTTCTTTTTCTTGAAACATATGTTGAAAATCCGCCAATCTGATTAAAACCAGATCTACGCTGCTCCCGTTATTTGGATATCGCATCGCAGGGTAGATCTGGCCTCGAGGTTATAAAACTTTCCTGAGTACAAACTCAGACTCAGACTCTACTTGAGTTCAATTTTTCACTCAGACTCAGGAAATGAAGGTTATAAAACTTTCTGAGTGAAAAAACAGTCTCAGCTTGAGTTCAAACTCAGGAAATTCCTGAGTATGCTTTCTACTTAACTTAGACTCTGAGTTTGAATATTATAAACAATGGCCGCGCACATACGGCGGTTTAGACAGGTGCTCCGGCAGGGAGAACACGAGAATGAAGCGCAGCCACGGCGTCCAAGGCTATTTAGGGACAGAACAAACCCCCTAGAGGATCTACCAGAGGACGAAGTATATAAACGATTTAGGTTCCTGCCCAGAACAATCTTGTTTATACTAACACTCTTACCCAATATAGGGCACCCTACATTTAGGAATGCTGCTTTGCCGCCACTCTTGCAGCTGTTGGCTTGTTTGCGTTTTTTCGCGACAGGCAGCTTCCACATTATTGTTGGAGACAGCCTCTGCCTGTCGCGAAGCACCGTGGTGCGGTGCGTGCGTAACGTGTCTCGGGAACTGGCAGGACTGGCGGGGAGATATGTGAAGTTCCCAGCAGAGATGCGGGATAAGGCTGCAACTAAGCAAGCCTTTGCAAGGATCGCCGGTAAGTTGACGGAAGTGATGTACCCAGTGAGTATCATGTGATCGCTGTTTCTGGGAGTGAGTAATGACGGGCGCCTGTTGATAGTAAATCGACTGGAACCCTCATATTTTATTTTGAAACTGTTAAGAGTTATTGAGAACTATTCGTCCATTTTTATTGGGTTTTTTAACTGGACAATGCAAAAGCCGTGGTGAATATACTTTTATTTTACAAAAGTGACTGTAATTAAGGTGACAGTATACAAATTCCAGACAAGTCGCCCCTAAACTACTCGACCCAAATGTAAGCCAACACAATCCCTCACGCTTATGACAACTCAACTTCGCTGAAAACAAACTTTTTTGCGATTAACTTTCTGGCCATATTGAGAAAGAAATTGTAAAAATAATTTAAGTAGAAGAAATTGATAAGATTAAATATCACATTGAAATTTCTGTGGGAAAACTGATAAAGTGTTTAGATTGAAGAGTTAATCGCGTTCAACACATGTTAAACCTATAAAAAAAATCATAAAACTTCTTCAAAATAGGTATGTTTGATTGTTTGTTTAATTAGGGTTAAACGTCACTTCCAGGGTATTTCACTGATATTGTGACAAAAAGAGGTGCACATTTTTTTCATAAATATATAACAACTATGCAAAGCTGGAAAAGGATCATTTGAAAACTGTAGGAGTTAATTCTAGATTACAAAATAGATGCACCCTCGAAAGTGTGATGAATGAATCAACTGACTGATGGACAGAGTCAAGTGTCTATAATTAAAAATGCATTCCCTTTAGTGACGCATCACAAAATGCAGATATCAATATTTAAAATAGAGATATCAGTATTGTGCGAGTTAAAACATTATTTTACAAATAAACATCTTATTTAAATTGGAGATATATGTACATATTTAAAATACAGATATCTCTAATTTAAAAATACAGATATTACAGACCTTATGCTCTGTATAGGCCTTTTAGTTTATCATCTGAAGAGAAGGTTTTTGACATTTCTGTCAAACAATGAATGCGAACAACAAAAAGGATTTGTATGGGTCGAATCCACCTTGGAGTTGGACCAATGGTCTACATTAAATAAAGGATAAACAGAACAAAAGAAACAATACATTTTGGTTCCATGTTATTTTTTTACTAGTTATTAAGTTTACTGTCATGGAAGATATTACAAGTACTATCATTAAACTCAATGACACAATTACTCATCATAACACTGACACATGTGTAAGATATTGCTACTTTTTTTTTATTGACACTTGTGTACGATATGACTAGTGACACATGTGTAAGATATTGCTATTTTTTTTTTATATTGACATGTATTCATGTAAGATATTACAAATTAATTACATTAAACTCATTGACACAATTACTCAATCATTAAATTGACACATGTGTAAGATATTGCTAGTCTTTTTAAATTGACATGTATTCATGTAAG
>JAUMGZ010182983.1:0-13847 GCA_032359645.1 Pododesmus macrochisma | reverse complement strand
AAGTTCCCGCCAGCATAGCTCTCCAGGTCATTGAGACGCGCAAACCTCCCTACCGCGATAAGGTGTCTAGCACAGGGCGGCTATACGTGTGTTACATTCGGAAAGTACATGGTAAATTTCAACATTGAAGTGCTTTCACTTGGCGCTCCTAGGAGATGTTACTGCCTATATATCCCTTGTCGTAAAGTAGTCAAAGACATATTTACTGTAGAACCTACTAACATCGATATGACTACAATATATATATGTAATGCAACACAGCAAAATCATGGTTTGTTACTATTTAAGAAATTTGTTTAAAACGCGATACATTTTCCACTCAATTTGATTATTCGACATAGCCTCGCAAAATAGGAAAATCGAATAATCGTGTGAGATACATACATTATAATTAAGATATGGAGGTGGTAGTTATTGTAATATTGTCATATGCATTTGTTTAAAAGTAAAGTTTAAGCTTAGGTATACCGTTTATAAACTACGCGCTTAAAGTGTCTATCTACCCTTTGATCAATTATGAGTAGTCAGCCAACATTTCACACATACAATGCTCCATGATTGTGCTTGCATTCACGCGAAGCTTGGATAACTCATCAGTGAGTATTTCATTGTAAATATTGACCATTTTAAACATTCCATGTGTACTTTGTTCACGCTTTCCAATACGTTGTTGTATATCGCCATATATTGGAGGCTTGTTCTGCAAAAGAGATTTAAGTTTTTCAAATGTAATAGACGTACAACCTACAACACGTACGATCTTCCCTAATGATGTGTCCTCCAGACCTAAATCTTTCCAGTACAAATCGCAAGTTTTAACAATTCTTTTGGTAACACTATGTTTAGATTTGAAAGGTACCACAAGCGCATCATACACTAGACTTTTCACAATTGATACTTGATTGCGTTCTAACAAGTGTTTTGTTTGTGAAATGAAAGAAAGTTTAATATTTGTTTTTATTTCTTCAGGTATGCACTTAACCAACATGTTTTCGACCGTTGGAAAATCCCAGCGCTCTTTTTCAAAATTTGATATCAGGAACACAGGTACATGGTTATTCAAATTTTCTTTTAAAAGAGCGTCTTCGAACGTTTGCTTTATTTTCGCACATACCGTGTTTTCGTCATACGACTTTGGGTGTGCTTTCTTTTCGTTCGAAATACTAACATCTACATGTGTGCGTATACACAGGCATTTTCTATTTAAAGATTTGATCTCTTTGGCTAACCATAAATCACTTTCTGTCAATGTATTTTGTGAAGAAATAATTACAAAGTAATCATAATTCTCATGTTTTAAGAATTTCAAATAATCTTTTTTTCTAGATAAGATCTCGCCCCCAAGTCCAGGAAGATCCCAGAATGATATGTGCGGGTATCTTGGATCTTGATGTTTTGTTGGGACCCTTGTAGTTTCAAGTACACCAACATTGCATGCATCCACATCGTCCGCTGATAAACCACGCATAGCATTTATGAAACTCGACTTTCCTGATCCAACACTCCCAGTCACAGCTACGTATATTTGTATGTTTTTTGCACATTTGGCATGCTTTTTCATGTTTTCATACACACTGATGTAACCCCTCCTTTTATAATTTGCTTCAAGTTGTTGAAATTCTTGAATGATGTATCGATGACGAATGCCCTGCAGCATAATAGAAATAATAATCAATCTTTTAGTGTTTTCAATTATAAATACAGTTAGGGATTTTGAACAGACAAGTTATGCATACATATCTTATCATGTATTTTATCAGATATATTATGTGTTTCAACTAATCTATTTTGAAGAGAACTATTTGATTGATGAATGAAATAAAAAAAATACATTTAATGCTAAGAGTTCCAAAAAGCATGTGATGAATTATGAATAGAAAAATGAATTCCCTCAAAAACAGTTTTAAATTTGGGAATATCCTCATTATTTGAACAAATCGGAATACCCTTCTGGATAAAATTGATTTACAGAATTAAAAAGTTTAAAATATTCTCAATAGTGTTTAACTTTGACCCCTCTAATTTTTCAGAAACATAAAACACATTGTTCAGTTTTTTGTCAAATTTTCCAAATTTTAAACCTATAGCTGAAACCTCTCCCTGATGAGATGTGTCCGACCAATTTTAGTCGAATATGTACAAATCATTTTATTTTCTATAGTGTTAAAATTTGACCCCAAGACGCGTGACTGGCTTCTAATAACAGGGCCACGCCTTAAACAAATTTGATTATACAGACCCATATGTTACAGTATACCAAACTATTAAGGTATAGATATAAGCCTTCTAGTTAGGTCGGAAAAGACTTTGAAAATTCGTCAAATTTTCTAAATTTTTTGACAACCTAATGGTGCCCCTTCGGGCCGATTCCCTATATTTTTTTTACAAATCTGAACTCCCTTTTTTAGGGATGCTTCCTTCAACATTAGTTGAAATTGGTCAATTACTATTTGATATAAAAAAAATCTCGGTGTTCGAAGATTTTAGTCGTTCAATTTACAATATTATTGTCAAAGTCCAAAAAGGCGAACATTCTCATAATGGTTAGTCTTAATACATGTATATATAAGACCTTCATATAAGGGATATATATATTTTTTACATGAAATGACATTTTAACTGCAAGCAAATTTATAAATGTTTGCAAGACAATTTTATATTATTGTTTGGGTGTGTTTTTTGTCCATCATTTTTATCGTGATTTTTACAACTCCCCCAACCCCTTTCTTTGTCTTTGTAGCTTTGATTATATCGTGGCGGTATAGTGTTGCCGTCTCATTTGATAGCGTGTCCCCTTCATTCTGTCTTCATTTGTTGTGCGTGTCTAACATGTTTACTTGTGTTTGTGTGCAGAGGTTATGTGAGCTTGTATAGATTTAGTATACGTGCACTGTATTTTATAATTAGTATACTTGTAATTATAAAACATAACGACTGATTATTACTATGTATTATGTATATATATCAACTCTTCCAATTTATGGAGAAATGGAAATATAATTCATACATTAATTTTGACATAACTTTCCTCCTACGATCTTTATAGGTTAAATCACTCAGGAGAGGTTGGTTTTATAAAATTATCCGACATGTTAGATAACATCTAGCGCTGTTCCTTTTGGCTGAAACTTGAATAGAAATGGTGTGACAATACCGTGACCATTTATGAGTGATTGACACGTCTCTACTCTCGCACCTGATCAAGTTCATTTACTAAAATGGGTATATTTACCTATTTTCTGAAATTTGTTAACTCTTGAGATTATGTTTTCAAACAGAGCGATCAACATGACTATTTCTTTTTCCTTGTTCGTGCCTGAATCAAAATAACTTATTTTCTCGTATTCATACGCAGACGTCGTGCGCCACGTGTGATTACACAAGTAGTAAATTCGAAAAAGACAATATGTTTAGGCCGTGCGTCCATAGACGTTGGCAAACATAACGAAACCGTTGGACACACAGAAAAATTAACCAAATATACATTTATTAACATAAAAATAAAAACATCATGAATTTCTATTAAATAAATTGAAGCGAAACCAGGTGCTCGGGATGTGGTAGGCGTTTCCTGCAACACATGTGTCACCTGCCGCGATGTTTCCATGTCATTCCGGTGTATGGTAACCCTTACCAAAAGTAGCCTGTGTCACCATCAGATAGCAACAACATATATGTTTACTAACAGAAAATCATAGGAGAAAACGGCACCACAACTTGTTACTTTTAGATTCCGGGTTTTTATCTCTCTCTCGTTAGTTAATTTTCAGATTTCATACCTGGAATTCGGGACTGGTGTTTCTCAAAATATTTACTATTTCCTCTTATAAATATCATATTTAATTGGAGGCGTGTTTCAGGTTTTGTAGATTTTGATAAGACGAAGTAGTAAGCTTCAATAACTTCAACTTTCCCCCTTCAACACACATGACATACACAACGTCATATACATACTGGATAGAAAAAGATTGCATGAAAAACATAGTGTTCAGCGTTTCATTACATAACGGATAGGGAGCAACGTGTGTGTGTGTGTGTGTGTGTGTGTGTGTGTGTGTGTGTGTTCAAAAAACAGTCGCATCAATTCATTAATATGGACAACAATGGAGTCGACAGATCCCTTCTCTAGTAGGATACAAATCGTAATCCATTGTTTCTATAATGCATACATAAATATTCATACGTTATCAGATTTGTAACAAGATGTCGACATGTTTATCATAAACAAAATGTGCTTTTCGAAAAAGTTAAGAACAACAATTGGCCAGGAATCAAATACCTCTTGGAGACAAAAACCTGCGATACTAGACCACCAGCAGATAAATACCTTTCTCTCACTACCTTCACGTTCCTTTTCAGAATTAGCCATTTTATCCATGTTTTTTGTTTCCGTTTCGTTCTGCAAATAAAAACAATGTTTGCAATATATGAAGTAAAACATATAATTGTAAAAAGACAATGATGTTAAAAGTGAGTAACAAACTGAAGCTAGTATGAATTTTGTACTCAAATGTAAGGCTTAGTTTATTCTGATTCTTTATATTTATATATGGATACTTCGTATTAACATTATGAACGTTATAAGAATAGAATAGGAAGAACATACCTTTTCCTCATTATAATTATGTTCTTTCTCTGGTACTGAATCAAAAAGGGAAGCTGCTAAACTTTTTTCATCTTCATTGAACTGAAACAATAATGTTGTTTCAATTTTTGAGAAGTGTGTACAATGCAACTGTTAGAAGACACAAACAAATGCTAAAAATAAGATTGATAAATTAATTAGCGGCAACACCATAATTGAAGCGAGACATGTACTGGATATATCTGTTTTATACACACAAATAAGTCTTTTATTCCAGGGTCGTCACACCTGTTTTAATGTGTACGCAAATGCACTATAGCGAACACGAAGCGCGAGCAGATCCTGATATTGGGATGGCCGGTGTCCTCCCTAGACATTTTTGTATCTATATGCAAAACACTGCATTTTGAGGATCTTAAATATGTAAATCTCAAATGTTGTATGTAGTTTTATGTATGCATTATCTTTAACATGACAACATGCATTTGAACAACATCTTTATCTTAACATTTCGTCACAAATACTGAATAATTTTCAAACAAAGTTGTGTAATCCACCAATGGAAACTAATAGTGATATAACAAACAAGAGGTTAATTGGGTCTTAACGTCCACCTGGATACATTAACAATGCAACATTATCTTGCAGCAAGATTTAATAACGTTTATTTACAAAACCAACAAAGTCAGTACATTGTATATACAAGCTAAAAACCAAAGAGTAAAATTCTTTACTCTATATGCTTTGTTATATACAATAAATATATGTCAAGAGTTTCATAAAACAGATCAGTCAATAATAAGTAGTGTGTTTGTATTTTTGTTTAATTGGGGTTTAACGTCTCTTAAACTCATGTCTAGATCATATCGATTCAGTGTCTACTTGTGACAGTACGCACTTATGACGATTTTACAGTAGTGTTTTACTGAAATATCACGCCGCAGACACATTATACATCACTCGGTCTCATTATCCTGACTATAAGCTAACAGGTCAGCATACTACTCAGTAATGCTGAGCAAGGATGCGAGCAGTAAAACAATTTTAAGTCTTAGGTTTTGATGAGTAGAAAGTTAAACAGGAAGTCGAAAATATATCGGCCAATCAGAAGCCAAAGTGGCCATATTGGATGAAATTCGGAAATATCAAACATAATTCTTTAAGGTTACCAAGCCCGGAACATGTACATGGAGTGTCTTTCAAATATGACCAACGGTTTTGCCAAGAAGTCGAAAATGTCTCAGCCTATCAGAGGCTATTGCGGCCTTAAAGGATGGAATTTACATCATCGAACACACATCTGGGAGTGAATGATGCCAGGAAAAGGTACATTAAATTTCAATAAAATCTTACCAACGGTTCTCAACGAGAAGTCGACAATGTCTAAGCCAACGAGAAGCCAGGGTGGCTTTATTGGATAGAATTCGGCCACATCTAACACTTATCTTAAACGGAACCATGCAAAGAACATGATTTTACAGCATTTTGGAAAAAAAATTGCTTCTGTAGTTTTTGAGAAGAAATTTAGTGAAAGTTAACAACCGACAACGACCACAATCTGATTTGTATAGGACAAGTACTAGTCCACTTGGACTTTACCAAGGTGGACTAAGCATGCGAACAAAATTATTTCTAAAAAACTAATGTTTACGCACGTGCGTTTTGAGTACATTTTGTTACAGTCCCGTTATCTGTTCAACAGCATTATTATAACGAAATAAACATGGGCTCATTTGAAGAAAGTTGAATGAAACTCTTTCATTATACGAATTCGATTTTTGAAAATTGATGCAAATAGCTGCGGCAATTGAACGTCTTCCCAGACTGAAATAAGAGAAATGTCACTATATGACATTATATTTCATGTAACACATATTACTCATTTTATCAAGTATCAAAACAAACCTTTGGGATCAATGAATAAGTAGAAGTTTTGACTTATCTGACCTTGACATCGGCCTTGTCTGTCAATTCTACATCAGTATCAGCGACTTCATCTTGTCGAGGATTCTAAAAAAAGGTATTGCATTTATTAAGGATGAATTCAGAAAAAGAACAAAAAAAAAAAAAAACGACTAGAAGAGGGAGATTTGAAATTATTTGAAACAATTAAAGATTGATAAACTTATAAGTGACAACGACTTTGTTGAAGCAAGACATGCACTTTCTCTTCTTTATACACTAAAATGCAGAACAAAACATAAATCTTCTTTCTTTCCAACAGCATTATTTAATCTAATAACCTGATTAACATGACCTCACATTCACACTTGAACAAACTTGAATCCAACTTATGTGACTATCTGTTGATAAGAATTACATTTTTGAAACAAGATGATATCAATTGCTGCGGTGATATATAACGTCTTCCCAGGCTGAAATAAGAGAAATGTCATTGACGATGGCATCATATTTCACGTAACACAAATAACTCATTTTCAAATAACAAGATAAACCTTTGGGAAAAACGAATAAGAAATGATGTCGACTTATCATACCTTGACATTGGCGCCTACCTAAGATATCAACTCACAATGAGTATGAAGTTCTGTCATATTTTCAGTAGTAAGAAGTAATAGAAGATCTTTTTTTCTTTTGCCTTGACTTTTGACCTCCACATGTTTGCACAAAGAGCATCTTCGTTTTCCATTTTAAGAATAACAATATGGGGTGTCCAGGTCAAATCTAGTTTTTATCTAGAGATTTATCCTGAATCTTCATTCATAAAAATGCTTTCTATCAAATTTAGTTGAAATTGCTTAAATGATTTTTAACTTGATAAAATCAACAAGAGTTATGTCGACCATAACCTGCATAGCATAGGGCAAACTTGGCCAAGTGTACCTAAACTATACATACAGACAAATGTATTTTTATTTTTGGAGTTCTAGGTTAAGTAAATCAACGCTTTAAAAATATCCATTGAAACTTGGCTGGATGAATTCAAAGCATAGAGATTGTTTTGCTTCTTAAAATTCTATAAATCTCAAAAAGGGAAGGTGCACATCTCCAATGTGCCTGTAATAAATATGCAGAGTTTTTTTTTTTTTTTAAAAAACAATCAACTCACAACTGCAGAATAAACAGATTACCTAAACGGTCATCTGAGTAATCCAAGTCAAACATTTTTATTATTTATGGTCTATATATAGATTATAAACATTGGGGAATAAATAACTCTGCAAACAAGGAGCTGTTGAAGCAGCCATCCCTAAGGATACTCTTTGGCCCAACATATTAATAATACTTGTTTGTTTATACAACGATGTTTGCTCGTTCGCAAACTTTGTATACATTGACTAGAAAATCAGGTTTATCAAATATAAAAGTAATCGGAGAATCAGTTAGTGAGAAGATTTTTATAAATTGTTAATTATAATGTCTACGTTAACCCCTTGTGTCCCTTATGGGGCCCCTCTGGTGGCCGGCACCTTTTTATTCGCAAACCTGAAGCAGTTTGGTCGAAATTGTTCTAGTAGTTTTGAACACAAATTCAAATATGTTTAATGTTATATTTGTTTTAGTGCTGAAATTTAACTACATATTAACTATTTACGCCATTGATACCCCTTGAACAATTTTTGTTCTCCATGTAAAAGGGTTACAATACGTGCAATCATTAACTCTAGGCTTTCAAGTGTATTAGAGAGCTTCAAATATTTTCTAAAATTTCTCCAATTTGTTAGCCCCTTAGTGGCGCCCTTTTGGAGCCCTACCCCATCAATTTAACAAATCTAGAGATTTGTTGGTATAAGTCCATTGGTTGAAGGACAAGACAAAAATGTGCAAATGTGTTATACCAATTATATTGACCTTTTGAAACTTTTTGATCCAAGGTAAGGTCTTGAACACACTTGGCTCTCTAGGCCTAATGTAACTACCTACCAAAATACCAAAGCTCTCGTCATTGTAGTTCATTGCAAGATTTTGGAAGCTTGGTCAAAATCTCTTAGTTTTGAACGCCTAATGACTCCTTTTGGGGGGGAATATTTCCATTATTTGAACAAATATGAAAACCCTTCTGGCTAAAATTGATTTAACAAAAAGTTCACAATTAAAGATTTATATGTTCTCAATAGTATTTTACTTCGATCCCTCTAGTTTTTAGGAAGAAATATTTTAAATTTTTGTCAGTTTTTTTTTTAAATTTTAAAGCCAATCGTTGACACCTCTCCTTTTGGAGATTTTTCCAATTTTGTTCGAATTTGTAAAAAATCATTCTATTTTCTATAGTGTTTAAATTTGACTCCAAGATAACTATTCAACAATACCAACTTGTTGTTAAGAATAAATATACTTGAAGGTTACGAATGTTATACTATGACATAATAAATACGAAAAATCAAGACGATATTATAAAGTCGTAAGTCTATGGACATTGGCAAACATAAGGAAAACGTTGGACGAACACATTAAAAACAGCAAAATATACATGTTTTAAGTATAAATGGAAAAATCACGAACTTCATTTAAAAAACTAGAAGGGAAAATAGTTGCTCGCGATATGGTAGGCGTTTCCGGATACACACGTGTCACCCGCCGTGATGTGTCCGTGCCATTCCAGTGTATTGCAACCCTTTCCGCTGTTTAAAAAGAAGCATATGTCATCATAAGAATATTGTTTATTTGTTTGTTTAATTTGGGCTTAACGTCACTTCCAGAATGTTTCAACGATATTGTGAGAAAATACCATAGGAGAAAAACCAAAAGATAGGACAGGAAGAGAAGCGGCGACAAGAACGGGAAATGAAAGTAATTGAGATAATTTAGAAAGAAGAATGAGCCCATGCAATGGCGTTTCTGCCTATTATTCAATCAACCTTAGCATGAGGATTTTTTATCGTGCCAGGGGTTAAAAATCCCTGTACACGAGACTGCCAGCTTAGCGTCCCCTCCTAAAGACGTGCAGATTTTGGTCTTGCCCGTACCCTAAAACCTGTCTGACTCGGGTGACCCTACCAGAACAAGTTCCCGCAGGCATAACTCGCCAGGTCATCGAGACGCGAAAACCTCCCTACCATGATAAGGTGTCTAGCACAGGGAAGACACTATGAGAATATGTCACAGTTATGGTGACGAAAGAGCAATTGAGATAAACTATTAACTGGATAGGAATATAAGTAGCAATATTATGCTTAAAAGCAAAGCGCTGAAGATAGTACGGCGAGGAGTCCCTCCCCGACCGCATTGTACATGTTATATTAAATTATATCATATTATATAATCAAAGACTGACTGACTGACTGACTGACTGACTGACTGACTGACTGACTGACTGACAAATTAACGAAATGCTATTGATAAACAAAAATGTGCTTTTCGAAATTATAAGAACAGCTATTGGCCGTTTCAAATACTACTTGTAGACAATAACCCTCGATATTAGACCACCTGCAGATATATACCTTTCTCTCACTGCCTTCACGTTCCTTTTCAGAATTAGCCATTGTATCCATGCTTTTTGTTTCCGTTTCGTTCTGCAAAATATAACACAACTTGCTTTATTATTATTTAGCTACTTTGGAGAAAATCTCACTGTAAATAGACAATGCTGTTGAAAGTGAGTAAACAATTGAAGCTATTGTGATGTTTTGTACTTAAATGTAAGGCATTGATTATTCCGATTCTTCATATTTATATATTGATACTTTGTATTAACATTATGAACGTTATAAGAATGAGAAGAACATACCTTTTCCTCATTATAATTACGTTCCATCTCCTGTACTGAATAAAAAAATGTCGCTGCTGAACGTTTTTCCTCTTCACTGTACTGAAACAATAATTTTGTTTCAATTTTTTGAGAATGTTGTACAATTCACTTGTTATCAGACACAAATATTGAACTCAAGCGGAGATAGGATTGATAAACTAATTAGCGACAACACCCTAATTGAAGCGCGACATGTACTTGATGTATCTGTTTTATACACACAAATAAGACTTTTATTCCAGGGTCGTTACAACCTGTTTTTAATGTGTACGTAAGTACACTATTTCTAACACGAAGCGCGAGCAGATCCTGAGATCAGGATGTCCGGTGTCCTTCCCTGGACATTTTTGGTGTCCATATGCAAATCCTGCTTTTGAGAAACCTAAATATGTAAATCTCACACGTTATATGTAGTATTACATATACATTAACTTCAACATGACAACAGACATTTTAACAACATCTAACAAAGTTGTGAAATCCACCAATGAAAACTAATAATGATATGACAAACAAGAGGTGCATTGGGCCTTAACGTCCATCTGGATACATTAACAATGCAGCATTATCTTGCTGAACGATTTAATAATGTTTATTTACAAAACCAACAAACTTAGTACATTGTATATACAAGCTTAAAACCCAAGAGTAAGATTTTTACTCGATATGCTTTGTTATATGTAATGAATATCTGTCAAGAGTTTTATAAACAAATCAGCCAATAATGCGTAGTTTGTTTGTCTCTGTTTCATTGGGGTTTAACGTCCTTTTAACTCATGTCCAGATGATATCGAGACAGTGTCTGCTTGTGACAGTACGCACTTATTTCGATTTGACAGTAGTGTTTTTTTACTGTAATATCACACAGCAGCCACATTGAAATGATATTTCACACGGTCTCATTATCCTGACGATAAGCTTACCGGTCATCCATCTACCCAGTTATGCTGAGCAGGGATGCTAGAAGATAACCTCATTTTACCTCTTAGGCTTTGGTGAGTTCAATGTTAAACAGCCAATCAGAAGCCAGAGTGGATATATTCGATGGAATTCGGAAACATCAAACACAATACTTAAAGGGGACCATGGCTGGAAAATGTACATGAAGTGTCGTAAAAGTCTGACCAACGGTTCCTGACACGACAATGAAAATGTGTCAGTCAGTCAGAAGTCATTACGACTGTATTGGATGGAATTTGAAAACATCGAACACAATTCTGAGCGGGTACCAAGCAAGGAATAACTATATGAAGTGTCGTGCAAATCTGACCAACGGTTCTTGACAAGAAGTCGAAAGTGTCTCAGCCAATCAGAATCTATGGCGGCCATATTGAATGGAATTTAAAAACACAATTAAGAGAGTGGATGTTGCAAGGAATAGGTACATTACATTTCATGAAAATCTGACCAACGCTTCTTAACAAAAAGTCGAAAATTTCAACCAAAATCCAGGGTGGCCAAATTGAATGGAATTCGGCCACATCCAACTCAAATCTTAAAGGGGACTATTCAAAGAACATTTAAAGCATTTTGGTAAAAATTGCTTCAGTATTTTTTTAGAAGAAGTTTAAATGTGAAAGTTAATGATGGATGACGACGAAATAAGGATTGGTATAGGGCAAGTACTAGTCCACTTGGAGTTTGCCAAGGTGGACTAAAAATGAGAAAAAAATTTTGCCTAAAAATCTAATGTATACACACTGCGTTTTTAAGTACAGGTTGTGTCGGCCCCGTTTTCTGTTAAATGTAATAAATTTGCTCATTTGAAGAAAACGTTAAACCTCGGATACTCTGCCATTATACGAATAAGATTTTTGAAAATGGATGCCAATAGCTGCGGCAATTGAACGTCTTCTCAGACTTAAATAAGAGAAATGTCATTGTCGATGACATTATATTTCCCGTAAAACAAATTACTCATTTTATCAAGTATCAAAACAAACCTTTGAGATAAATGAATAAGGATAAAAAGTTTTGAATTATCTGACCTTGACACCGATCTTGGCTCTATATATTACAGAGGCGGCGGCATCTGTGACTTCGTCTTGTCCAGGATTCTAAAAAAGGTATTAAATTTATAAAGGATGAATTGAAAACAGAAAAAACCCGACTAGAACGAAGGACATATCAAATTACCGTTACCACTAATAATGAGATAGACGTAAGATTAATAAACTTATTAGGGGCAAAAACCTTATTGAAGCGAGACATGCACTGGTTTTTTCTTCTATATACACAACAATTGACGAAAAAAACCTAAATCTTCTTTCTCTTCAACAGTATTATTTGATCTAATAACCTAATTAATATGAGCTCACATTCATACTTGGATAAACTTGAATCATACCTCTGTTACTGTTTGTTTATAAGAATTAAAACTTTGAAACACGATTAAATCAATTGCTGCGGGAATATATAACGTCTTCCCAGATTAAAATAAGAGAAATGTCACTAACGATGGCATCATATTTCACGTAACACAAATAACTCATGTTATCAAATATCAAAACAAACCTTTGGCAAAACAAATAATGTTCAGATCAATAAAGCGCTTTTCTAAGATCTCTACTCACTATGAGTGTGAGTTCTGTCATATTTCCAGTAAGAAGTATTAGAAGGACTTTTTTTTGTACCTTGACATTTGAGTCACAGTATAAGAAGTTCCAATACAGCTTGCATACCAACAATACTCTACAAGTAGGCACGCAGTCTTTTCTATCAGTACATGTCCCATAAATGTTAAAAAGATATAGTCAAAGAACATTAATTAACAACGACCCCCTTATGGCTACTACATGTACTACACTCAAATATAGGTTTGTACTAAAATCTTAGACACGAGAAAATATTTATTGTGAAACAACAGCTGCAATCTTGAATAATTTACTTTCTCCTAAAATTGTTTTTAAATGTCTCTTACTGCCTTACATATACTGTCTTAGTACTCCTCAGATATTCCAAGATTGCAAAATAATAATATCTTTATATGTAGATTCATGCAGGCTATTAACATACAGTTTTCAAGAAGTTGAGGTTTTTGATATTTTGATGTGAACACTTGTGGGATTTAGTAAAATGAAATATTCCAAAATGGCCAATCTTTGGCTTTCTTTAGTATGTATTGTCATAGAATCGCATTCGGAACGATACACCATAACGCAAGCACCTCGCTTCGCTTTTAGTTTTTTTAATAAATTTAGTTATGATATTTCCATTTAAGTCAATACAATTATATTTGGTTAATTTGTCTGTGTGCGTCCAACGTGTTCCTTTTGTTTGGCAATGTCCATGGACTTACGGCTCTAGAATATCAAATGTGCTGCTTTCCAACTACCCTTTTGCTTAATATATCTTAGTTGCATGTGCCACCTATTTATACATTTTAAGGTTTCAAAAGATGCACTAATAGTGTTTGATTTCATTTGTAAAAAATAAGAGGCCCATTTGGCCCTAAAGTCCATCTGGTTGAAACAGGCCTATTAAAGTAAATATTTGGCATTTGAATACTTTTGACCACAGGGTCTTGCCTTCAACAAACTTATTTCTCAA
>JAUMGZ010182972.1:0-13847 GCA_032359645.1 Pododesmus macrochisma | reverse complement strand
GCTCAGATACTCCATGACTCTGAGCTTAAGGAGTGTCTTGAAGACAGTAGCATAGGATTTCCTGAGCAATCCCCCTTACCAAATGATGATGAACCGTTACCGTACTTCATTTTGGGAGATGACGCTTTTGGAATAAGGACCTTTCTAATGAAACCTTATGGACACAGAAGTCTACAGAAAGACGAGAGAATTTACAACTATAGGATATCAAGGGCCCGCCGCATTGTCGAGAATGCTATTGGCATATTGGCCCAAAAGATGGCAAGTCCTTCTAACGACCATGCAGCCAAGACCTTCCAATGTGCAGGACATTGTTGAATGTTGTGTCTGCCTACACAACTTTATGCGAATACGCTATCCTTCTTTGCACAAAGGTTTGGTAGATGAGGAAGATGGTCAACACAATGTTGTGCCAGGCGCATGGAGACAGGTAGCCCAGCTTGAAAGTGTGCAACATGTGACAGGAGGAAATAGAGATACCAAAGCGGGTAAGAGGCAGCGGGAGTTACTGAAGCATTATTTCAACAACCCTGTAGGAGCCGTGCCATGGCAGGACAGGATGATCGATGACTAAGAGACTAGTAAAATTTTGTACACTGGATTCATTATTGTGCTATAAAGTAAAGTACAATCTATTTCTTTTTTTTTTTTTGGTTCAATCACGACTTAACACTTTTAAGGTTATGCCTAATTTTCGAGAATATCTGTATAGATATTTCAGTTGAATAAGGAAACAATCCGCAAAATGTTGTTCATGTTAAAGCTGTGTGACTTTTAAATAGGCATTGCCGATAACATAATACCAGTAAATTAACAAATTATAAATGTGCTTTGCTGTCTGTTTCCTGTTTCAATTGTGATATATTTGGGAATTGGTATTAATCGTTAAAATGATCTCAACACAAAACGACAAGTAACATTTTTATTAGAATATGCACATACTTAAGCGTTTCAATGATCTTAACACAACACAAGAAGTAACATATTATATTTGAAAAGGCAAGTATTTACATGCACAATCATTGACAAAATACACAAATGTCTATTTGCTTATGATGATTGACAAACAAAATAACAATTTATTAGCGAGCACGTTTAATGCATTTGTCTTTTGGTGATTTCCTCAGTTCACTTGTGACTCACTTCATTCAAACTGTTTTTCACCTGACATAGGAAAATTGATTTCTGCGTCGTCATCAGATTGGTTTGGGTTAAGAAGCTGCGTGAAACTGTTGTAAGAAGTACTGTTGAAGTTATTCAGATTAGTGAAGTTTCTGTTGTCCTTGCCCAGGGTAGATGTTGATGATGGTTCTGTGATTTGGGAGCAGTTGGAGAAGGTTGGTGGAGCATTTTGTGGCAAGACGGATTGTGTCTGCTGAAACTATTGCTGCACCCAGTTGGCGTTTTGGGAACCCCAAACAGAGGTCGGTTTTTGAACCTGTTCCGACCACTGTAGCGGATGTGGTTGCCAGCTCGACGAAGGAAACTTCTGGGTATTAGATCCCGAGTTAATGGCATACGGCCTACGGAACTCGTCTTGATATTGTTGCTGGGTCTGCATGGATTGTTGTTGATGAAGGTCTAATTGGGTCCTCTGCAACAGGATGTTAACTTCGCTCTAAAACTTCAGCCACATAGGAGTGGGAAATGCATAAGTTATCTCTTTCATGTAGTCCGCAAATGCGTCCTTCTGGCGTTGAAGCGGTGACCTCTCTGTCTTGGAGAGTTTGGTTATCAATTGTTTTTGCAGCTCGGCAATGGTATTCCTTGTAGCACCAGTGTCTTCAGTAGTCTTGCACTTGGCAACTAATGAATTATTAGCGTCAGAATGTGAACTAGCAACTGAAGGGGGGGTGTAGTTCACTTATATCAGATTCAGGCTCAGATTGGGTATCTTCTGCTGCTGTTACCGTAGCTGTCCTCGCTTGGACCTTGCCTTCATCTGCAAAAGAAAATAGAGTCATAACTAGTCGCATATCAACAATGTTATTGAATGAGAAGTATTACATAGCTAAAGTTCCATCATTTTCTGAACATGCAGTAAGTAACACAATTATTAATTACTAAAAGTTATTTATATATGACTGATAGACAGACAAAGAGTATATATATATATCCATGGTGGGGCATTGAGTGCTGAATCAAAAAAACTTGCACTGACAGTGACTCTCTTTTTTAATTGGACGACAAGATAAGGCTTTATAAATTCAAATTGGTTCAAAATCCACTTGTCCCTGGCGGTAAGTTCACTGTTGCCAGAACCTGAAGGAATTTGCTTCAGCTTTCCATATCGAGATCTCATGTTGGAATACCATTTTTTTAGCTGGTTACTAGTTTTGTTCATCTCCCTGGCTTTCAGTTCCCAGAGTGCATATTTCATGGCCTTTTTAATGTAGTTAAGGTGTTTTTTTATTGAGTAAGCACTCTTGTTCGGGGGCCTGGAGCCAATCAACCATATCTTGTTCTTGTTACGCGTTGAATTCAGCCGTCACAAATTCCCGCCTGCGCTTCTTGGTACATGTAACCTCAATGGGAGGGTTTTCATCTTCAATATCAGAGGAGGAATGTGCTGGTGGTTGATGTACCTCGGCCAGAATTTCAATTTGAGAAAGAGGTGGAGTAGTTATGGCGTCAGCTGCGGCAATATCACCATCAATATCCGGGGTAGTCTCTTCCTGTTCTTTTGCCCCGTTGTTGACCCGTTACAGCAGTTGTTTTTCTTCTTCTAGGCATGGTGTGGTGTTATGCGTACGACTGCTAACTAAACCAATATCAGGTACTAATCAAGGTTTTATATGATGTACAACCCTTCAAATGCAATCAGAATGCTTCGAATGATCCTGGAATGCCGTACGAGTATTTAAAATGTAGTCAGAATGAAGTTGGAATACACTTCGAATGCTGTTCGATATTTTTCCACTTCGAATGCACCTCGACAGTTTTGAACATGAGCAAAACATTCGAGCTGGCCCTTGGAATTGACCAGAATATTCGGAATGTATTCGGAATGCAGACAGAATAATTCGAATGCACTTCGAATGTGCCGGAATGTACCACAAATTTTCATTCCGGCGGCATTCCGGCTAATTCTTCCTCTCCTGTGAGTGGGGTTTTAATAAGAACACTACCAATTATAGCTTAATAGTTATTTGGATTTTTTTTCATATTTACAGAGCCTTTATAAGACATTAGATGAAAGCTATCAAGATTATGTACGAATGAAAGTTTTATCATTTAAACCACAAAGTTTTTATGTGAATGTCACCCCATTTTCATACTATGTGATGCATCAGAACCAAGGCCAATTCTTCAAGTAACAGTCCACATCTGTATGTAAACAATGTTTCAAAATCATGGCTGTCTTCCACACCAATGAGTTTTATGGACTATATGTTTCCTTATAAATTGTTAAGAGAAATATCAATTGACATATATTGACTTGTTACACAAACAATTGTAGAGCATTCAATTCCAAGACATGAGCATTGAAGGATATTTTTGAGGTAAAAAGCAGAAACTAGCTAATCTAACACAAATATTACAAAAAGATAAATATGATTATAAAAGATAATAAATTAGATAATACAAAATGATTAATGAGTGTATTACAAGATAAGGAATGAGAAAAAATAAAAATATTACATGATAAATGAGAGTATATCAAGATAATAAATGAAAGTATTACAAGATATGAAATTTTAGAAAGAAGTTGAAAATTGTAAATGAGAATATTACAAGATAACAAATGAGAGTATTACAAAATAACGAAGAGAGTAATAAAGGATAACAAATGAGAGTATTACAAGATGACAAATAAGAGTATTACAAGATAACAAATGAGAGTATTACAAGATAACAAATGAGAGTATTACAAGATAACAAATGAGAGTATTACAAGATAATGAATGAGAGTATTACAAGATAACAAATGAGAGTATATCAAGATGACAAGTGAGAGTATTACAAGATAACGAAGAGAGTATTACAAGACAATGAATGAGAGAATTACAAGATAACAAGTCTAATGAGCGTATTACAAGATAACAGATAAGAGTATTACAAGATAACAAATGAGAGTATTACTAGATAACAAGTCCAATGAAAGTATTACAAGATAACAAATGAGAGTATTACAGGATAACAAATGAGAGTATTACAAGATAACAAATGAAAGTATTACAAGATAATAAATAACAGTAATACATGATAAATAGTGAGAATATTACAAATGATATGTGACAGTACTTTTTAAGATAAGAAATGGGTGTATTTCTACATATTATGGAATGTGAAAAGAAAATCTATAGGAAACAGAATATATACCGGTATATCTTTAATGCAGCAATATTGTATATGTACTTCATATTTTAAAACAACATGACTTTAATGACAGGTTTTTGTTATAGAATACCACTGCAGTCTCATAAGGATTAGTTGAGTTTTTAAAGCAAACTTTATCTGATTTTGTCTACCTCCATTAATTTTCAAAAGTTCAATACCACAAGATTGATGATTCTGATTTACAAATTTACAATTTTGGTTGAGAACAGTTTTTCATTTAAATTACATGACTTTTGTAAATATGTGTAACTATAGCCTAAACAATGAATGTCAAAAATGACCTCTGTTAAGTAAAATGTTAACATGACTTTCACCAAACCTTATTACCAAACATTTAAGATATCTTAAAGCCCTCAATTTGTTTACAGCAATTTTTCAAATATAGAACCTTACTTTATCTTCAAAACTCTTATCTCTATTAAATGATATACTGTAAACAATATTTATTTGGGTTTCACACCATCATTTTTTTGGGCCACATCAAAATATTCTTTATTTTTGCAAAAAAATAGAAGAAAAAAATTAAAGCTAGCAAGTGATTTTTTTTTTAAAATCTATTGTGAAAACAGTCCTAAGAAAGGAGGTGCAACATTTTTTTTATAAAAGAGTTTAATTCTTAATCATTTCAAATTATAAATTGTTGATTTTTAAACTAACTCAAACTTTATTTACAGTGCTCACACAGCCTTTACTTACATAATCTTAATGTCCCTTTTGGATTACTATAGTTGTATCTACATTAAGTAAGTCATATCTGAATATTTAATCTATTTGGGCGAAATGAAAATGCTTCGGTCAGTAAAAAAAAACTAAATTATAACTCAAACAAAAGATAAAAATATATAGAAATATGAAACATTAAGAAATCACACCTTATCAATGTCAAACAGCTGTTCGCGGCGTCTTTTTAAACAAAATATCTGACTTTTTGTTGATAAGAAAAGTCATTGCCAAGGAAACAAGGAAGAGCAGCAGGCCAGTGCACAATAACGCCACCTGTCAACAGGAAGTGCAGACACACACACACACAATATTAGAGATTACATATCAGTATGAAACAAACATGAACATCTAATGATAAAACATAAATAGTCAATAATTATATTAGAAAGAAGCTATAATTCAAATTGTATCGTACGGGTTAAATCAAACTTTAAAGTTTCTCATACATTTCTGGAGTTTCATTTCTCTGTCTAGTCAAATCTACTCAAAGTCACTTTTTCAATACCTTTAAATATTTTCTTTTTGAGGGACAGTTCTTGAAGCTCAAAGCAAAATATGAATTTGACAGTGCTTTTGTTTTTTGAAAGGCTTTAAGTTAATAATATATATCAGTGAGAAAAACCACATCCACATCCAAATATAATGATTATACAATTATGTTGTATGTTTCTTTAAATCAGCTGACTTGTCTGTCTGTCATTTCCTTTATATAGTTTTGTTTGTGATACTTTGTATAAGTCAACATATCATAACTTGAATTAGGGTCAACATTCTAATCAGCTGATTTATATTATGGTAGAGATTTCATATGTTGACTAAATTCAAATTACTGTAGAATCAGAAATATTCGTTGTATTGAAAAGAAAGTGATTTCGTTGACATAATATTTGGTTAAAAATACTTAAGGTGTTCTTTTTAGAAGGTATGTGAAAAATTTCGTCGTGGTTTTAATTTCGTCGATATTTTACAACAACGAAATTAAAACCACAACAAAATTTTCTGATTCTACAGTAGGTAGTTTATACGAATACAAAAGACTGTTATAATTTAGGATATAAAAATCATTTAACACTACAGAGTAATACATAAAATAGCATATATTAAGATGTATGATATATAGAAATTAACGTAAACAAATGAAGTTATTAACTGATGATAAATGATCAAACAAGACAATATACTGTGATTGATAGTTACTCATTGTGGTGTTACAACATGATGTTGTTAAGGAGTTCTCATTACAGTGATATGACATGATGTCATTAAGGCATCAGAGTTCTAACTACGATATCATGACCACTTTGTTCCAATTGTATTGTCTTTTGTTCTGCTTCATTATCAATCTTACAATTTTATTATCAAATTGGCCTTATATTTTGATAATGTTGTGTATTTCAGAAAATTGTATGGACATTTTGTGTGTCAAAGGTATAAAAATATTTGAAATCCCAAGCAAGGTTTTCACATAAGAAATGCACAATTTGACTTAAATCTGGCTCCCTGATCAGCACACAAACTGAAGATGACTGAAGGACCACTGTGGCTTTGACTTCTGACCCCAAAAGTAAATACCAAGTGAATTTTTCACATATAACATATGTGCACATGAGTTTAACTGGAATCAGGCTTAAGAAACAGGACTTATTGCACAGTAATGGAAATCACATGAATAGTAACTGTGACCTTGACCCCACTGAACCTAAAAGCAATCCCAATCAAGGTCTTCACACAGGTAAAGTTTGTGCACAACTTGACTAAAATCTGGCTTCAGGAACAGAATTTACTGCACATAATGAAATAGTTTGAACAGCCTATGTGACCATGACTTTTGACCCTTTGACCCCAAAAGAAAACCCAAGTAAGGTCTTCACATAAGTAACATGATTGCAGTTTGACTTAATTCAGGCTTCAGGAACAGAAATTATTTCAGAAATGACCTATGACCCTGTAACCAACAAAAGCGATCCCGAGTAAGAACTACACACACAATATGCTTGTGCAAATACACTATACAAGAAGGCAACTCACACTATACAAGAAACAATCTGATTACAACCAGATCTATGCTGCTCCCGTTATTTGGATATCACATTGCAGGGTATATCTGAGGAACACCAATTGTTAAGGTCGTTGTCGTGACCCAATTTTTTGAATAATTATGAATATTTATGAGATATTCGGACCAAACAAAACATGCCTTCTATGTGATTGTTGGGATTGAGCGTCAAAATGGCTACCTTGCTCAACAACGAAGCGATGATCAGAGCATTGCGCAATTCTTTTTGAATGAACGAAAACCAACACTGATCATAAATATTACCTCTTCAGTACACTCTGCAGGAGGTGTTGGGAAAATTTGTCACCGTTTTTCCATATAAACAAGATTTCTTGTTTTAAAGCGCAGCCATAGTGTATAGTGGTTGTCAAGTAATCGCAGAACACATCTGAAATGACGTACAATGTACACGTCAAAAGATGCCATCATAATGATAATAATGTTATGTATATATATTGGCGCCAAAATTCTCAAAACACACTGACAATTCTGTAGGCGCTTCGCTGATTGGCTGCTTTGAAAGGTCACATCAACTACCTTTACAATTGGTGTTCCTCAGATCTACCTAGCGACATCCTGGGAGCAACTCACACTATATAAGAAGGCACCTCACACTATACAAGAAAGCAACTCATACTATACAAGAAAGCAACTCACACTACACAAGAAGGCAACTCACACTTAACAAGAAGGCACCTCACACTATACAAGAAGGCAACTCACACCATACTGAGTAACATTTAAGAAAAATCTGCTTCTTATAACAGAAAAAAGCATCATCCAAAAAAATTTTAAGAGTTATTTCAAAGCATAATTGGGAAGTCATGAGTTCAAGAAGACGGCTGTGTATAACCAAAACAAGAATAAGGAAAGAAATCTTACAACATCTTTATAAACGAAACAAACCAACAAGAACAAAACAAGTAGTTGGCTTTGTGTCAAAATATATTTTTAGAATATCAATGTTTTCGTAGATAGTTTGGTGCAACATATCTCTAAGTGCACACTGTCACAAGAAGACCTTTTTATGATTTGAGTTTTATGACATATGTCTAGGAGATATTAAACTCCAATGTCCAACATTTGTGACATGTCTGACCTCTTGTGATATCTTGACCTTTAATAACTTACCTCAAAACTTTTACTTGGAACCAGGAATACTCTAACACTCATGGAGTCTGATTGCCATACACTTTCTGTCCACGTGGGGTATTGTCCAGACTTCCAGTCATAATCTGTAAGACATTTTAACTATTTAATGTCAGGTCAGAAGTTCTTATCATACATTCATTAGTTATTTTTGCTTTAATTATAATACTGGGACACACAAACATGTAAGAAACTTAAAATTATAAAGTTAATAAATTAGATAAACCAATCAATTCTAACATGAACCACTATTGCCCCTTAATCACCTCAAACTTAAGTATGAAGATATTTGACTATTCAGGAAGGTTATAAGTTTGGTGTGGTAGTGAAAGTATTACAGATAAAAATCAAAACAATGATGCACAAAGGATGCTGAGTGATGAGTCTGTTCATGACAGTTGATTCATAGCTAGGCCTGGAATCTTGGACAAGGTCCTCTCACACAAAGAGTGGGATTTTTTTGGACTCTCATAGATATTGTATTTATTGGGGTCTCATTTAAGTTTGCAAGTTTGTAAAAAAAAAAAGCTTAATTTGGTACATCAGGTAAGTTAAAAAAAAAATGAGTACTTTATGCATTAATATCCATGTTCAAATGAGCTCTCTTATGATAAAAGTGAGTTTTGGAAAAATTTTCTTGTTCAAATTACTATTATCTTGTACCAAATATTGCAAACACTATTTTGTACACTGTGTTTAACAGATGAATATTTGACTTACCATCTATTTCAAATGCTGGTGAATATGCTTTTATTTTCATTGCCGTACTTTTGATACACATACTTTCACGCTTGGTGGTGTTCTGATTCTCTGGGCCCTGCATCCACGTGTATTGGTAAATCTAAACAAAGACAAAACATTTTATACCTACTTATAAATGGACATAGTGGTCACTGTGTTAACAGTCTTACAGTGTTATAACAACATACACTGTATATATATAGACTCAGTAGGTGATGTATAAGCACTCTTACAGTGTTATACCTACATATATAAAGACTCTGTAGATGCTGTGTTAACACTGTTACAGTGTAATGCCTACATATATATAGACTCAGTAGATGCTGTGTTAACACTGTTACAATGTATTACCTACATATATATAGACTCAGTAGATGATGTGTTAACACTGTTACAGTGTAATACCTACATATATATAGACTCAGTAGATGCTGTGTTAACACTGTTACAGTGTAATGCCTACATATATATAGACACGGTAGATGATGTGTTAACACTGTTACAGTGTAATACCTACATATATATATATACTCAGTAGATGATGTGTTAACACTGTTACAGTGTATTACCTACATATATATAGACTCAGTAGATGCTGTGTTAACACTGTTACAGTGTAATACCTATATATATATAGACTCAGTAGATGATGTGTTAACACTGTTACAGTGTAATGCCTACCTTATATATAAATGGACTCAGTAGAAGATGTGTTAACATTGTTACAATGTAATACCTACATACAATGTAAATATAGACTTAATTGACGATGTTTGTTTGTTTGTTTAATTAGGGTTTAACATCACGTCCAGAATATTTCACCGATATTCCGACAAAGACCAAAGGAGAATGTTAACATTGTAACAGTGTAATACCTACATACAATGTAAATATAGACTTAGTAGAAGATGTGTTAACATTGTTACAATGTAATACCTACATACAATGTAAATATAGACTTAATTGACGATGTGTTAACATTGTTACAGTGTAATACCTACATACAATGTAAATATAGACTTAATTGACGATGTGTTAACATTGTTACAATGTAATACCTACATACAATGTAAATATACTACATACAATGTTATACCTACATACAATGTAAATATAGACTTAGTAGACGATGTGTTAACACTGTTATAGTGCAATACCTACCTCATTATCATTGTCAGTAGATTTACAATCCTCCTTTTCCTTAATATTGTCCTGTTTATCTCCTATAAACAGACTCAGTAGACGTTGTGTTAGCATTGTTACAGTGTTGGATACAGACTGCACACTCACATAAAATCCAAACGGCGCTGATGCCTGAGCTGTAAAGATGGATATTCAACAAATTATAATTAAGTGTTTGGACATGAAATTTTTGTTTCTTTGACAATTTAATAAACTTGTATTCATAAGTCCGCTCATCACTGACCGTCTTTTTCTGACAGATTTCAGTTTGCAAAAGGAAAATCTTGTCTCTCGGCCCCCAAGGGTCGAATCAAATATCTGAAAGTGTTGTACACTTCCCCATACATACATCTACTATGTTCCAAAGTTTCAGGTTCCTATCTAAAACAGTTTAGAAAAAGTTATTTTACCCCTTACCCCTAAACTGCCCCTACCCCCTCCCCGATCACCGTATGCTAAAATAATTTGCTGAAAAATGTAGAACTCATGATTATGCTTGATTTGATATGCTATAAGACTATATTTTTTTGGCCCTGCCCCTCAGCCCCCTGGGGAGTCAGCCCCTTCTTGAGTATGAATTCTGATCCTCATCATTTAAGTATAATTTTGTATAAGGTTGGTCAAAATCCACCTGTTTGTTTCAGGGGAGATGTCATTTGAAGGTTTTGCACTCTTTGACCCCATAAGGCCCCGCCCCTCAGCCCCCTGAGAAGACAGCCCTTCTTGAGTATAAATTCTGTTCCCCACCATAGGCTGAAGATTACCACCAAGTTTCATCAAAATCTAACTGACGGTTTCTGAGGAGAAGTAGTAAGTATGATTTGCACTCTTTGACCCCATATGGCCCCACCTCTCTGCCCCCTGAGGAGTCAGCCCTTTCTTGAGTACAAATTCTGATCCCCACCATAGGCTGATGATTACCATCAAGTTTCATCAAATCTAACTGACGATTTCTGAGGAGAAGTCGAAAGTATGATTTTCACTCTTTGACCCCACATGGCCACGCCCCTCAGCCGCCTGGGGAGTCAGCCCTTTCTTGAGTATAAATTCTGATCCCCACCATAGGCTAATGATTACCATCATGTTTCATCAAAATCTAACTGACGGTTTCTGAGGAGAAGTCGAAAGGATGATTTGCACTCTTTGACCCCATATCCCCATGCCCCTCAGCCCCTTCGGGAGTCAGCCCTTTCTTGGGTATAAATTCTGATCCCCACCATAGGCTGATGATTACCACCAAGTTTCATCAAAATCTAACTGACCGTTTCTGAGGAGAAGTTGAAAGTATGATTTGCACTTTTTGACCCCATATGGCCCCGCCCCTAAGCCCCCTTAGGAATCAGGCCTTTCTTGAGTATAAATTCTGATCTCCACCATAGGCTGATGATTACCACCAAGTTTCATCAAGATCTAACTGACCGTTTCTGAGGAGAAGTTGAAAGTATGATTGTTTACGCACGACGCACAACGCACAACGACGGACAAAAGGTGATCACAATTGGTCACCCTTAAGTTTTTTAAACTTCAGGTGACCTAAAAATTACAGATTTTTTATCGTTTCGTTTTAGAATACCATCATTCAAATGAGAAAGAAATGATAACATTGGTTTATAATTTGTTTATAAAATCGTCTTATACGACGTCATGTGTACTAAGAATGCTGATAGCACATCATGCAATTAACACATTCTAAAATACAGTTAGTATCCGCCGAATTGAGGCAAAATGTTGCCATTAAAAATAATTCAGTGATTTGCAAAGGGTATACCAACTTGTGTGGATAATTAATGATCACAAGCGCATTGGACAATTCGAAAAACAAAAAGATGTTCCCAGAACCAAGTATATTTACAAACAAACAAACAAACCAACTCCACATCAAATAGTAGTATTTACCTGAAAATCAAGAGGACTTCCACAGACATGTGTCTATAGAAATGGTATATTTACAAACAAACAAACCAACTCCACATCAAATAGTAGTATATACCTGAAAATCAAGAGGATTTCAACAGACATGTGTCTATAGTAATGGTATATTTACAAACAAACAAACCAACGCCACATCAAAAAGTAGTATATACCTGAAAATCAAGAGGATTTCCATAGTGTCTATAGAAATGGGCAAATTAAAAGTAAAACGTGGGACGTACACAGACATAAAAACCACTGAATATCTGAATATTGCTTGTCGAAATCGCGTGTTAATAGCGATTTAGTTAATAAACGAATAGATGATATTTATTTTTACCGGCATCTCTAATCAAAACAAAGTCATTAATAATTGATAATATTTATTGTAAGGAGTGATTCACAAAATTTAAATCAATTAAAACGGAAATTCCTCCGGATGTACATTTTACGTAATAACAACAATAGATGATTTGTATAAATTCTATATCAAACATGTACAACATGAGAAATTTAAACGAAACGTGACTCTCCGGCAACGTGATAGCGAAAAGCACGCATTTTAACATTATGTTAGGGCATTAAATAACACAAGTTAATAAAATATTAACTAGGATAGTCTGCCGTCATTGTCATGAGGACAATTGGTTGACACGTACCAGGCATGCCTACAGTATACATCACTTTCAGCCCCATCCCAAACCATTGAGCATTGTGTAACTTTCTCATTATCAATTATTCTAGCGTTTAGATATGTTCATTACCCGGATGCAGGATCAAGACTTTTCATTGTAAAATGTTTCGTATCATTAAATATGCGCAATCCATAAAATATATCATCTAAAAGCTTCGCTTGACTGTATTGGATATTCATGGAAATGATAAGCTTTTCGTCTAAAGAAGAGAAGAAAAGGCTAAAATTTGATGAAATACTTTATTTTTTCCGGTGGGGAACAAAACATACATAGCTTAAGCACACGATGTGATTAATTTATTCATACAAAAACGTTTAAGAACCAAAGTTTGGCGTATGATTTACAACATATTTTAACCTATCGGTATGTTGCAATTCATGTATTTGTCAGTTTTTATCAAACGATATACCGTTATTTTGTATTGCATCGTGCATTGTGTATTCGTTTATTCTAGTTTTTGTATCGCACGTAAAGTTATTCAGATACTAAACGATTCAAAAGTCTCAAATTTCCTACCAAGGTATAAATTTGAAAAAGATCCCAATTATTTCTCAAGGTTTAAATTCAAAAGATAAATTTCCTAATTTGTCAATAGCCTATTATTTGGGATGTCAGTCTCAACAACTCTCTATTCAATTGGCTGCCTATGAAATAGTCTCTGTTCGGTTACCGTAACGCCGTCCGTATTTACTTCTCGCGTCCGTTTCTTATATTAGTGACGTTGTCTCCTGTTCCTGTTTCCGACCCGATATCCACCTCTCCAGTATCTACCACTTTCGTCTTTTTCTTTACATGAACCTTGTGAGAATAATGTAATTCATAAGATATATTTAAAATACATTGATACAATTTTGCGTGTGTTACAAAGGATCTATTAACATATACATATTAAATGGTTAGTTTGACGTCATTTATTCCCGATTCATAACGTTGTGCCAGTTATTTTTGAGTTTTGGACCTAAGAAGATACAATTTTATACTTACCTGTATTCTAAATTGTTGTGTTTGATGCATATTTTGGCTTTCTTTAATGTAAGTAAGTAAGTAAG
>JAUMGZ010182950.1:0-13849 GCA_032359645.1 Pododesmus macrochisma | reverse complement strand
AGTGAAACTAGATCTCATAAATATTCATGAGTTAATGGGAGATAACTTAAGCGAAACAATGTCGTACTTTCGCCAACTCATAGCTTAAGCAACACATAAAACAGGACAAAACGTCAAAATGCATCAGCATTACCAATTTTAAAATGTTAAGCGACGACGAGAATTTTTGTTGGGGTCATATTGCCCCATAAGAAATGTACTGACCCTCTACAGTCTCATAGAGGTCACCATGTGACTTACTCAGAACCAATGATAACTACAGAAACTTGTCAGAGGTGCGATAAGTGATGGTATGTATACATAAGACCCTGAACCATTTCATTTAGAAACACATCGTACCATGCTATTGGGGAAAAATTGTTTTTTTGTTACATTGTGACATTTTTTTTATAATTTTTTTTTACTTCAGCAAAACTGGGTTTGTACAAATGTACAGACAGAAGTCTTGAATTCATTGTGTTTGTCTGACATAATATCTTATTGGCATAATAAATGTGTTAGGCTCCTAGAATGTAGGGTACTAGGGCTACAGAATATAAGCACTTTTTCTGTGGTCTGATTTAGAAATCATTTCAAATACCTGCAATCATAAAAGGTTAGTCAGCAAGTATTTATTTGTGATATCTTAACAGGCATAATTTCTTGGATACAATTTATATCATGGAAAGAATGGAATTTGATTACATGTAGTAAAGACAGAATATTTTGCACCATAATTCAGAATATTAAAGATACAAGAAAAATTTATATTAGAAATCTTAAAAGATATGGTATCATTTTCATTCCAGCTAACTGTTATTTTATCATAATTATACACAAACTGATTGGTAAATACATATGTACAAACCAAACAGATTCTCAGCTCGAAGTTTCTCCTTCAGAAAGACAGCTGCCAGAAACATATTTGCTACAAAAGAGAGGTTGATTTTAATCAATACACATTTAAAATGACATTTTCAGCATTACAGAACTTCTAAATATATAGAAGACAAAAACATAAAGACAGAACGACACTCAAGTGTCATTTTGATTTACAAAAAGCAGGAGTACATGATGTGGAAGAAAAACAGGTGAATACTTTTAGGTCCAGTGCTGAATTTTTAATTGTTGCTTACACAAATCTTATCATATTCGTAAGATTTTAAATGGATTTTAAATGAAGTTTTTATACAATTTTTTCAAGTCAATATAATGGTTGTTGGTGAATTTGTGAAGTTTTTCACAATACTAGAAAATGATCATCACCAAGCTAACACTATTCCATTCATTTTCTCTAGAGCATAAATCTGAAAATTGAATAAACCTAGCAATACAATGAACATCCACTGCCAGATTCTTCACTGTATATTACAAAATGATGTTGACTGAACAGTGTGTAATATGGCTTTGGGGATAAAAACAGCTATAACTACAAGTTGTATTCAGTAATTCTCTTTAAGTACAACATAAAAGTTGTCCATTAAAAATATCCCTTCACACTTATATAGCACTCCTAAACATTGATGTATGAGTAAAACCAGAATGCTTTGAACATAAATTCTCCCAATATTCTCAGACTGTTTGATTGTAAAGACCTGGCTACAACATGTTTCAATAAATATGGAGATTTGTGAGTGCTAATGTTTAATATAGAATTAAGTACATGTACAACATTAATTTGACCAGCTCCATTAAAGTTTATAATCAGCCTCAGGTGTAGATCTATGTATAAGGACTCCATTTTAAGGCTATGTGTCATTATGGTTAATATGTGTGTGTGTGCGTGCGTGCGTGCGTGTGTGCGTGCGTGTGTGATAGATACACAAAGAGTTGCAGAGAATGAAATAGATATTCCAATATAAACTCTGTAGGCTTTAGTTATATAGAAAAATACAAATATCTTTGAGAAAAAGATTTAAGCAGCTTGGTTCAACATTATTGAGAAAATCATTAAAGTGTATTATCCTGGTAATAAGGTACATAATTTGAATATACATTGTATCTATTAACACCATCAATTTTAGATCTGCAAGGCTAACAGACATATCAATAATTAATTGCCCAAAAGGTGCACAGGTCTTTAGAATTTGCTATAAGAAGGTATAATAGTATCTATACTGCACATGGGGCATTAATTCATGATAGATCTAATAGTAAAGACTTCAATGTATATGTACATTTGTACATGTATTTAAAAGATATATATCTATGTTAACATGATTCACATAGATTTCTACTCTACTGACAAGTCTTTTTTAATTTCATAAATGTTCTATGCTTAACAGATCAAACATATACATGTACATATTTACATGCACTGAATTTAAATATGATGTATAATTATGCAACTACATGACTGTATTCCACAAAAGCAATATCTATTTGAGTTATCTGAAGATGTGGGAAATGCTTGAAGGAAGAAACTTTAATATTTCATTATGTTATTAAACCATTTCAAACATGGCAACAACGCTAAAGATGCATCTGAGAATAGGCTGGTGATGGTATATTTTGTATGTTTGTCCACTTGTTGCATCTCCATCGTTACATTATTTCAGTTCTAAAATGCTAAAATACACTAGCTGTAAATAATAAATTTGTTTACAGTATATATATATATAGCTGTGGTTTGGTTTATTTTGGTTTTAACATCCTTTCAACTCATGTTTCGGTTATATTGAGACAGTGTCTGCTTGTGCCAGTGCACACTGATAGCAATTTTATTGTGCTGTCTCACTGAAATATCATACCATTAAGACACATTGGCATGGCACTTTAATCACATTATCCTGACTCCAAGCATGCCAGTCTTTCTCCTACCCAGAAATGCTGAGTGCTCAGCAAGGAGCAAGAAGATTACCTAATTTTACCATCTTATGTTTGATGTCCCACCTACCAGACAAAAAGTGAATGCTTTACCACTGAGCCACTGTGCTGGTATTTGTTTGTTGGAGTAGTATTTCTATCTTATAAACATATATACTTCAATGGGCACTGAACCAACAATAGACAGACAGCCATCTGCATTGTCATGTCTGCATTGTCATATCTGCATTGTCACCTATTGTAACTAAATATGTTGTTAATTACATACTTAGATATTGTTAGTATGCCTACAGCTTGTAAGTATGATAAAGATACACGGTCTCAGAGATAATACTGTATTATTGATTGGTATACATCTTTTAATGTCAGCCCTGGAACTGGTTTCCTTTGATATATGCCTGCAAGGAGATTACATCTATAGAATTGTCAGTGGTATTGGAAGTCTGGTGGAAAAAACATTCAATTCAAGAATCAACTAGGTCATGGAGTCTGCTATGATAAACTAATTGCAGAGATTTAGCACAACAACAACAACTTATAGAACGGTTCTTTATAAAGGGGATTCAGACTGTGATGAAACTGTTTCTTCTATTGTTGATGACAGAACAGATCTACATAAACAATAGGCCCAATGGGTCATGATACCCTCACCTGAAGCTCTAAGCTACATGTCTGAAGGGATCTACACCTTCTAGTATATTAGAATCTTTTTTTCACATTTTCCCAAGTTTGACCCCTAGAGTGGTGTCCCTGGAGACCGAGGACCATAATTTTAACAATCTGATTCCTCTTTCCTAGGAATTCTTTCTACAAAGCGTTAAGTTTTAGGAATTCTAGTATAAAAGAAGATTTATTAAATTTTGTTAAGTTTTTTCCCATTTTGACAATTCAGTCTAAATGAACAAATAATTAGTATTTCTTAGGCCATTCAACATATAGAAGGCCATACAAAAAAAATGCATAGGTTCTAAGGATAATTTTTTAAAATTTTTTTTTTTTTTTTTTTGAAATTCAAGTTTATTTCGGACAAAAAAATTTCAGATGAACGTTTAATAATATTATTAATTAGTTTATAAATTCAAACAAAAAGTACAGAACTTGCACAGATATAGACTGTCTTCTTTGTTTTTTAATCATGGTGCATGGCCAGTTGCTGCTGTAGTACACATGACAACTTTTTTTTTTTCGAGACGCTAACGCGGCGGGTATTTTAGGTATGCAGCGGGGCCCCAAGAACCTAGCATATTTTTTTTTTGACCTAAGCAATAAATCTACATATAATATCAGATGGGAACACAAGGTATAATATAAATAATTTCCATCCACAAATAGTTGACAAATTTAAAGCGGTATTATTCTTCAAAATGATACATAAGTATAAATTATTCAAAATCAGCTACAAATGTCAAGTAAATGCCTAGTTTACAATAGAAATAACAGTTTCATAGATATATGATGTGTTGTCATTAAGTAAACAATTGATAACAAGGGCACCAGGAAGCAGAGCACAATACACCCCTCTGCAATTTTAAGCAAGAGGTTGACAATAGGTATTGTGAAGATTAAAGTTGATCAGTCAAAAATTACTCATGATAATGAGGGGACACTGCGGATGAGTGACTCTTTACGGAAACAAAGGTCCATAACTCCCTAAATTACGATCAGAAAATAGTCATCGAACTCATCCAAGCTTTCGAGGTAATTAAGGAACTTGCTTATGAGTTTCGTGCGAATACATTAAAAACTACTAAAATATTGAGCGGACAACTTTTTGGCAACAATGGACCATAACTCTCAAAGTTTCAAAGGAAAAATTGTCAATATCGAACTCGTCCGAGATTTTATACCCATAAACAATTTGTGAAGTTTGAAGTTGATCTATCAAAAAATTACTTCAGATATTGAGCGGACACTGCACGCCCACCGGCAACACAGGGCCATAACTCTAAAATTTACAAAAGAAAACTTGTCAATATCGAACTCAGACGAGATTTTATAGCCATAAACAAATTTGTGAAATTTGAAGTTGATCTGTCAAAAATTACTCAAGATATTGAGCGGACACTGCGCGCCACCAGCCCACCCAATCGGCAGCCAGCCAACGTGATAACATAATATTTTCCGTCTTTCGACAGGCGTATAAAAATAGTGTATTTTCCTGTTGATGCTGCCTAATTAAAATTCAGCCCCAAATAAACCTGACCTCCAGAAATCACCAAAGTCTTTGTAAAATCCAATGATTTAATAAGCTAGTCGCATAAAACTATCATTCACCTAATTATTCACCGTTTTCACAATCACATTCCAATCCACGTCGTCAATAATTGCTATGCCATACAAGTGTACGTGTTTACTAAAATAATATACGACCTATATACCTTCGTTAAATTAAATGTTTAAATTCACTACGTTTATAAAACATTCAACAAATAAACACAACTTGCATATATGGTGACACAACCTGACTGTTCTTTCTGTTGGCTTTCGACCATGATTAATTTTTGTGGTTGGACATTTTCTTTATCAACTGAACATTCATGCACAGTAAAGCTTGTCATAAAGTTCATGACAGAGTCATCGGAATAAGAGGCATGGCTTGTCTCGAATTATTGTCTTCCATTCAAAAATTGTATAAATCAAAAAAATATCTTTTTACTCTGATATTTTGTTCCTTTGCCGGTTGGCAAAACAGTAGTACACTTTCTCACGAGAAAAGAATTATTAATTTTTTTGTGTTTGTCAAGTTTTAAAAAAGTAGTAAAGCATTATGAAGATAAAGACAATATTACACATACATGTACTGCAGTCAGGGTATTAAATCCTATCCTCTATATTTACCCCCATTATGATGATAAATAGGCTGACATATCAATACAGACAGACTGTAATAACATGATTATGCCTCCATTTTGTCCCTCATCTGATAAACCCATTGATTATACACAGAAAAAAAATTCATGATGACAGCACCAAGTTACAGAACTATTAGATCTCGATAATGAAATATGTGAGTTGCAGCGATTATAGAACTGAACAGTAATGAAATCACCACTAACTGTTGTACAGGGAATAATTGATTGGCTGTAACTATATTTATGCTTAACAAGGGAACAGTATCAGTAACATACCATGCCAACTCTTTAACACAACCATACCTCATATCTCTCCCAATCGTCTTTCTTAGCACTCTAAATCACCTCATTTTATTGGATCAAACATGTAAAAATGTCATTATCCAAAGTTTATCAAGATGGAAGTTTAAGTGTTGCAATATTATCTCATGATATCTTCAAGATGTAAAATATTTACATAATAATAAATGTCAGGAGAATATGTCTTAACATGAATAATTCACTGTTCTATACAAGGATAAAATTATGTACACTCAGCAACTCTTATAGACCTATTACACACACAGCAAACACCCCAAACTCAGCCATTGCAGTGAGTTACATGTACTTTCAATTGGTTAATTCTTTTAAGTAAAACCAAAATTCTTTAAGTAAAACCAAGTCTGTTGTTATAAATTTCAGAGCAAACCTGAGTCTATCGCAAGTTCAAGAGTCTATAAACTCTAGAGTTAAACTAAGTACATTTGTAAAACTGAGTACACGTATGTTACAGCAAAATTAAGTCCATTGTAATTTTAGAGTTTTTTTCTCGTTATTTCTAGAGAAAAGCTGAGTCTGTGATGAATTCTAGAGTAAAGCTGACTAGTCTGTAGTTAAAGAGGTGAATTCTAGAATAAAGCTGAGTAAGCAGTAAATTCTAAGGTAAATCTGAGTTTGTGGTAATGCAACATTCCAAGCCTAAAACTAAGTCTGTGGTTAATGTTAACATACTATTTTCTACAAATGTTGATGCTGTCATAACATTATAACAAGTGGTTATATAAGGCATTTGTTATAACAAAATACCTGGGAAAATGTTAAAGTGTACATAATACTACCAATAACTGTGAATGTGACAGCAGAACATCAATAAAAGTGTCGTATAACAATTTAAGATAAAATCTATAACGGCAAATCAAATTACTGGAAGATATTGTTAGACATCACCTAAATGTAGGCACAGTTTGAATCTGATATCAGAAAGAATAAACATCTTTAATTTGATGTTTTTCTATGCAAACTTGAATCATGTATTGAAAGCAATTATTCTGAATACTATTCACAAGAATAGTACAGATGACAGTAAATATCAAGGAGAAAACAGTAAGTGAGTGTAATATGATATGCAAATTTCTGTAATAATGCACACCTGAACGGTTCTCACACCAACTGAAATATATTAAAATTTAACATTTTCTCATTCTCTGTTGACACAACAAATAAAAGTGACTATAATATAATCTATCAATTTCATTAACTTTGTCAAATCTTCATTCACAAATGAGCTTTTTTCACAAACACATGTCAACTTTTATGATGAATGTTTCTCAAACTCTGTGTGCATACAGAGGAGAACAATCAGTGATCATGTGTATGGTAGGCTATTACAGTATTGGGCTAGTGATCGTGCAACATCGATCTACATTATCTAACATGGGAGGAATGATATTATACAGATTAAATAGCAGTAGCTACTGAAGACCGATTCTGAATGACACGTTCACGCAGGAAATGACCATCGGTGCCACTTCTTATTAAATTTGTCAATAACCGACCATTAGGAAGGTGCAATCAATCCCATTTACAGTGTCAAATTGAGGCAGTTATGAATGACACCGGCAGTCAGGACTGGAGAGAGCAAGTACACCATCAATAATGTCAAATATAAGTCTATCAAAGTAAAATGTGGTTATATTATTGCATCTTCATTACATTTATATGTAATCTTGTGTCTGGACCCGAGACAAATTCTTAAAGAATGTTGTCATATCTATATACCCAAGTAGCATGTACTTTATATAGATCTGTAGGATATGTGTCGATATATAACAGTCTATTTTTGTTGTGATTTAAAGAAGAGTTAAAGCTACATGTCATCCTTGTTCACTTAAGTAAAACTATGTCACAGATATACCAAATGTTTTGGGTCTTTCCTCAACTGTAGATGTGTATACATGTTTATCCAACACAACTTCCCCTAAGCTGACTAAACTATCCCTATTCTTCACTATTTTCTTCTAAAGGAAAGTCTCAAAGAGATATCGGGTCTACTCAGTCACAATAACAAGATATACAAGATGGCCACCATGGCATCCATCTTGGACATCTGACATACACCAAGAACCAAAAAAATGTACAACTCTCCATTATATAATAATTAATATATGAAGCCAATTGAAGGTTCCATGAGTCTACATATGTGACAACTTAGGAGGAGTAACAAACTAGCGATAACAAACTAAGTTAATGGACGATGGCATGGATGGATAGATGCAGATCTAGAATGATAAGAATGACTTACATATGAACCTGACCTACATGTATATAATAAAGGTTATCTGGTATATATTACAAGGGGACTGTATTTTATATTTCATATGACAATCACACAGCAACAAACTGATGTTATTGTTGGACTTTTTATATCTAAGGCTCTTTCTCATAGTACTTTTAATCAGTAAGTGGATACATGTATAATATAAAGCAGTAATAACCAAAACATCACTAAGATTTTATACTTGATTAAAGTGTTTCTTTAAATAATTATCTTTTACGTTTGTTCAATATCAAAGATCATAGAGAATGACAGAAGATACTATCTTCTTTTTTCAAAATCAGTTTATTTAGTATTGCAATACAGTGTCTATACGTGCTAGATTTCACATAACATCATATTTTTTGCCAATCAAAAAATTCCTATTTTCAATAAAAACATACTGGTACTGCAACATGTACAATAATCACAAATGCACACTTCAATCATACATTAGTAAATTGAAGAATATTGTACATTTTGAAAAGTAGTTCAAATATTTCACTATTACATTATCTTTTTATTCACAAATAAGTTACTACAGATAGTAATTTGGTTGGTCATAAAAACTGGTCTGCCTTTGTAAAATTAGTTCAGTATTAAATATATACTGTTCTTAAAGAATTGACCTGTGCCTAACATTAAGTCTATAATTATGGATATATCATGGCTTGCCTGGCCACAATATTGAGTTCTTATAGTTAACTTTATACATTCAGAAAATCAGACAATCAATGCATTTAGTCTGAGAGCCTGATTGTATAGGGCATTAGACCAGTGCCTAACATCACAAATGTACATCGAGGAATGTATACCGGTAATCACTATATATAAATCATCTATTTTGATTTTAATACACTGTTTAATTAAAGTGACATTAAGATTTTCGTTAGAATAAAAAACTTCATTTAAAATCCATACAAGGTTTCATTATATCGTCGACACTTACCAACAACTGTTGTTGTTCCCAGAGGAGCCACCAAAGATGCAGGAGCAAAGCCATATGCTGAGAAGTTACCAATTTCTCCTGTTGCCATTAGTACAACTCCTAGCCACCACAGTGGGTCTTTAGTATAATGCCTTGATATAGTCTTGGCCTCATTACGAATATGTGTAAACTTCTGTAATCGTGAATGAAAGTTTTGTAACAAAACACACACATGAAGACTTGTATATTTGATAATTGGAAGCTGTTTTTTAAAGTTGTAACAGTTTTTACATCACAATATAATCGAAAGTACTGTAGTTAATTTTTCTTTGCTTTGGAAAAGTAAAAACAGATTGAAAATTTTTTTTTGTTTCAATTATGTTTTCTGTGGCAAAAGAACACATTTTCAATCATGTTTTCTCAGGTAAAAGTACACTTTTTCAAAGTTTTCTGTTGTGTTAAACAAAAGTACAAATTTTCAATCATGTGGTTTTTTTTAGGCTAAAGTAGACAAAGAATTAGTCTTGGAAGAATTCTATGGTATTCTAGTTAATGTCATTAACAAGAGGCCCATTGGACCTTAACGACCAAACTTGGTTTGCTATGCCCTAAAGTTACTACACACCAAAGCATTCAACACTAGGCCTTTTATCATGTTTATTTGAACAAATCTGATTTCCCTTCCCCTAAAGATGCCTTCAACCAAGTTTGGATGAAATTGGTCTAGTAGTTTGGACAAGAAGTTGAAAATGTGAAAAGTGTTCAAGACATAGGATCGTGAGATGTTGTGTCAAAATTAGCCTGTGCGGATGTTACATAATTTAATTATTATCCGTCAATAAAACACGGAGAACAACGTTTAAATGTTTGTATCTATGTTTCTTTTATGTTTTCTTCACTTTTTATCTATATGTTGAATTTTTGGTGTACACAACAAAAAATCAACTCAAAGACAGCCCATATTCATACAAACCCGGCTTGACCCGAAGAATGCCCAGGCCCATTGAAGACAAACAAGTGTCAGGTAAGCTACAGCATATTCTATGCATCATTTTACATTTCGAATTACCTGTAATTGATACTCAACTTCTTCGTACATGAATTTCTATGAATAACTGTTTCCAAAGATCACAAAATTCACCTGTAATTCACATGATTTAGTTTATTATTTGTAGATTTGTTCAACATAGTTATTATAAAACCAGTACGTGATTCAAAGTAATTCACAAAAAATACCCTTTGTTGACCGTCAATATGTCCTAATGCTTTTGAAATGTATATTTAAACTCTCTATTGAGAGGCCTAAAGTAAGGTTATTTGACTACAAAATGCGAACATGAAGAAAGGAGGTTCAGAGTTTATTCATGTGTCAAAGTGAATTTCGTTGGTCTTGTCAAGAGATAACAGAAAACACGCCATTCACGCGTGATTCTTGGGTAAAATTTACATGTATAATTTATAAGCCAGCTGTAAACAGACGACCATAAACAATCAACTATATTTTGTTAATTAAGATATTTAGGGATGGGAAACAGCGCAGTAGAACATTTTAACAGCATATCTATTAAATCACAGGAAGTCTACAGTTTTTCAGACATAAAATGTTGACACAAAAAGCTTACATCCTATGCGTTTAAACTTTGACCCCAAAACGTGTGACCTATTTTTGACCCGAGAGTCACGCCTTAAACAAATTTTGTTCTCCATGGCCTAAAGTTACTACATACCAAAGCATTAAGCTCTGGGCCATTTAGTTTTATAAGAAGATTTTTGAGTTTTTGAAATTTTGTCACATTTTCCCCATTTTGGCCCCCGAACAGGTACCCCCTGTGGGCTGAGTCCCCTCATTTGAACAAATCTGAACCCTCTTCCCCTAGGGATACTTCATACTAAGCTTGAATGAAACTGGTCCAGTGGTTTGGGAGAAGAAGTCCAAAATGTGAAAAGTCCAAAATGTGAAAAGTTAACAACGACGGACGGGCGGACGGACGGACGATGGAGAAGATCTGTATGAGAAAGGTCTACCTTGGACTAAAAATTGCTTCATTGATATCTGAAACATACATGTACAGGTACAGTAAGTCTCACTCCAACAGAAACACTCCTTCAATATTCTTTTTAAAAAAAATAGTATCAAATATAGACATACAGACTAGAGTAATATAATATGCCTTGTTCATGAAAAGCAAAAAGTTTTCATTGTCAATTGTAGAAAAGCACAACCAAGTTATTTGATCCACAAAGTATATAAAAGGAATGGAAATGTCAAGCATTTTATCAATAAAACCTATAGAATAGGTTTATGATTGGATATGCATTAGAACTAAATGCTTTGTGTTGACCCTTGGACAGACATTCAGTCATGATTTTTCACAACTCTGAATCATGTATAAGGATGCAAAATATATGAAATGTCAAAGACTTAACACTTGCTTCCTTTCAAATACTGTTGCTCTTGAACAAACCTGGTGTTCCCTGTCCTTAGGTAACTATACAAACCTGGTGTTCCCTGTCCTTAGGTAACTATACAAACCTGGTGTTACCTGTCCTTAGGTAACTATACAAACCTGGTGTTCCCTGTCCTTAGGTAACTATACAAACCTGGTGTTCCCTGTCCTTTGGTAACTATACAATAAGCACAAACCTGGTGTTCCCTGTCCTTAGGTAACTATACAATAAGCACAAACCTGGTGTTCCCTGTCCTTTGGTAACTTTACAATAAGCACAAACCTGGTGTTCCCTGTCCTTATAATTATGTAACTATACAATAAGCACAAATCTGGTGTTCCCTGTCCTTATGTAACTATACAATAAGCACAAACCTGGTGTTCCCTGTCCTTAGGTATTTATACAATAAGAACAGCCTTTTAGTTCTATGATTATTTTTACTTAGATTTTTTCAAATCTTTTTTTAACTTTTTGATCTTCCTATAGTGGTGACCCCTGGAGGCTGGCTAATCCACATCATTTGAAGAAATCAGAATCCCCTTCCCCCAAAAAACATCCTACCAAGTTTGATTAAAACAAGTCTTAAGAAGTTCAAATTAAAGGTGAAAAGTTAACTCACTTGCTATACCTATAATGTTAAAGTTATACACAAAAGGGCATACCTGGTAACCTTACTTCTGTGAAAGCTGTTCGGGGCTTATTTTCAAATCTGATATTTCACACCACTTGCATATATGTGATTTGAAAATAAATGCCGGACAGCTTCCACAGAAGCTACTGGTAACCTAGATTGACCTCAGGGTCATGCCTTCAACAAACTTATTTATCCATGCCCAAAGGTTCCTAAATACAATGTATATATGAAAGCATTAAGGTCAAGGCATTCTAGCTGAAAATATTAGACTAGTGTGCTTATTGCAAAACTCCAGTTCTGGATATGGTTTTTGAAAAACATCACCTTTTAATTTCAATGGACTCACTAGAAAATAGCCAACATGTTTAATCTATTTTATTTGAAAATCAAATGTAGTAAACTGTTATAATTAGTTTATACTCATGATCTGTCAATATTTACCTGTAGATTGAGAGATATGCTTATGAGCAGATTACCAATTACAGCCAACAAACAGCCAACCAACAAATCCTATAACAAAAAGTATGCAATAATTATATACATTGTATAAGTAATTAGCAGTTGAAATTAAATTCATTAATATATAAATTTGTATTTCAAAGAAACCCATTTTAGTCTGACAGTTCTGTCTTGAATGCCAGCGTTTTATTTGTTGATGTGCACACATATATATCTCTTAAAAAAATACGTCACAATCTTTAAAATTAAGAAATCAAGAAAACAAGAGGGCCATTGAGCCTTTACCTTCATCTGGATGACATATAAGCCTGTAAGTAACTTCTCGGCATTTGAATAGTTTTGACCCAAGGGTCATGCAATGAACAAACTTGATTCTCCATGCCCTAATTATATAAAATAACTACATACCAAAGCATTTAACACTAGGCCTTCTAGTTTATAAGAACATCTTTAAAATTTAAAAAAGACACATTTTCCCCATTTTTAATGGATTTTAAATTGGGAATTTTCTGACATAAATTGGGATAAATATTGCCTAGATCTCATTGGGAAAGGGGTCATTTTTCGGACCCAAAACACCCCTAGATAAAATCCTTGGTCCCATCATTTGAACAAATCTGAACCCTTCACAAAGGATGCCTTGTACCAAGTTTGGACGAAATTAGTCCAGTAGTTTTGGACAAGAAGTCAAAAATGTGAAAAGTCAACATATTTGCTATGTACAATGTACATGCAGTATAAATAGTGTTGAACTTTTACCCTAATACATGTAACCTATTTTTCTTTCCAGGGTCTTCCTATGAACAAACTTGGTTTTCCATGCCCTAAAGTTACTGCATATCAAACCATTAAACCTAAGCCTTAATCTACTTTAAAATATTTTTGAAATTTTGTCAAATGTTCCCCATTTGGGCCCCAATGCAAGTGGCGCCCCTGGGGACTGAGCCCAATCAATTGAACAAATCTGCGCCTCCTTCCCTAAGGGATGCCTTCTACCAAGTTTGGATCAAATTTGTCCAGAAGTTTTGGACAAAAAGTCGAAAATGTGAAAAGTTAACAAATTTGATAAAAAAAAAACAAGAGGCCCATGGGGCCTTAACGTCCATCTGGATTGGCATTTGAATATTTTTTATCCTTGGGTCACTCCTTGA
>JAUMGZ010182939.1:0-13851 GCA_032359645.1 Pododesmus macrochisma | reverse complement strand
CTATTGAATCACATCAAGTCTGCACTTTTTCAGATACCAAATTTTGACACGAAACTCTTACATCCTATGTGTTTAAAAGTGTGTGCTGTATCTTATGTTTGAAATTAGGTTGAGCAACTAATTTCATTTATAAACTTTACAAAGATTTTTTACTGTGGTTGCCTCAAGATAAGCTAATAAAATGATAAATCAAAAACTAAAATTACAAGGAAATTAGTGCAATAAAAATTGACTGAGTAAATTTATGGTTTATGCTTAAGCACTCGGAAGTATGTCCATATAACTTGTACGATTTCATTTGAAGTGTTCACAGTGTACTTTTAATATTGGATATAACCTATAACTCATAGCATATATATCTCGGTCATGATTCACATGACAAATAACGAAAGACAACACACGTATAAACATAACCAAACATAACCGGTACAAATCCATATCTCACCGTGAGCACTCCTTACAACCTCCCATACATCAAATCATTAATACCCGTAACTTCAGTTATCAATATTACAAACTCGACCTATTATTAATAATTTCCTTACTTAATGGAGTATGGCCACTACAAAAAAAGACTTTATATAAAAACCGCAGTATGGAGATAAGATGAGAATTTGTATGGACGGAAATAAAACTGAATTTTTATAAATATAATATCAGAGATATAAAAGGTGTAATGGTTTATTACAAAGCGGTGTTAATAGAGGTAGATTTGATCTCGCACTGTTAAATTGTTCGTGACGGGTGAGCGAGTACTAAATGGAGTATGAAGTGACGGACGAGTATAAATCATAGGCTTGATAGATCAGTGTGAAATCTCGGACAGCATATCTTACATTGTACGCATATTTTTTGTGCTGAACTCACGAGACCACCAAGTTTATTGTGAAATCTCTAGAGTATATATTTCAAGTCAAAATTAATTTCGGAACATTGTCAATGCTGGCCCCAGTGCCAGATTTGAGTGGCAAATCTATAGTCAATGAATAAGAGAAGTGTATAAGGTTTACTAAAAAACATCTGTAGAATTGTGATTGATTTCTATGAAAAGGACGTGAAATCGACAATGGTAGTGTGGGTGACCATGGCAATATCACAAGTTAGTGAATAATCACAGTACAGCAGTGCCATTAACTGATGCCCCCCGTTTTTTGGGTTTTTTTTACAGTAAATTGTGTTATTCACTGTTTTGGTTGGAGGGGCTGCTGTGACTTCAGGGGAAAAAGGACTAAATGAAACCAAAGTTTATGGAACCACAATTTACTGTTGCAGTAATGTTACTGTTTTACGTGTGCTAAATTTAACACAAATAAGATGCCCTAGACCCGGGGCTACACATACAGTTGATGACATTAGTCATTTATCCGATGCCAATGACTATAGTAAAATCTTGTGCGGACTAGTGAAGTTTTCTTTAATTCTGCTATATATTTTTACTTGTTTGGGCTAGTACAAAAAAAGTCAAGGGTGCAGACTGGTCTACTAACTGCAATCATTACTGTTACATTTCTTACAGTCAGTTATTGTAACAAACTTTATATAAATATTAAGAATGAAAAACAAAGATGAGAAAATAAAGGATCTATGACTAAACGTAAATAAATTTACTTTAAAGTAAGAATTCATCGAACAAGAATGGGCGGCCCTGAATTCCAGTCCTTTGAGATTGAACTGTACAGAATGTCATAATGAACTGATATTTTTAAAGAGCCACAGGTGCTCCTGAAGGTTTAAACGGGACCGCCAACTGACCACGGAAACTTGACCAAGAAATATTTACGTATTGTCCAAATTGTGTTACAACGTTCATCCACACATCCCATCCCTGTATGAAATACCAGGTAATCAAGATGATTTAATAACATTAGGTGTTCAATACAGATAGCAGTTGATAGACAACAGAAACAAAGAATGGAATTCTGGGAAATGTCCACCATTCTCTGTTAAAGCTTTAGTTTACTGTAGTAACAAGCAGAATCAGCACCTTCCTTGCTCATTTGTCAGAGTAAACTCAGAACAATGTTTGGTTGACTCAGATTTAGTAAAATATATCTAGATGGGGTATCTTTTATGGAAATGCTTCCAAATACAAGAATTTTACTTACAATTGTATAGACTCATTCCTTTAAATTGGTGTGTGTTTCAATTTATCTTTACCATCATGAAATAATATACCCATGCACATAACGAAATCTGTAAACAGATTTTTTTTTTAAATAAACAGTTTAAAATTTTCTCCAACCAAATACTTTGATTTTAAAAATTTTAAGACTCATTTTTAATTGATTACAATTACAAAGAAATTAAAATAGAATCAAAATATGATTTAGAAAAATTAGAAACAGTTTTTTCACCCAGCAAACACTTTTTGGATTAACAATAAACAATTTGAATATTTGTCAGTGGATATGACTAAGACTCTAACTGTTTACACAGAACATGTCCTACTGTCCACTCTACTATCACCTGTGATGTAACAGTTTATGAAGTGTCAGTTTTTCTTATCGGAAGTTCTTCTCTATCAAACCAATATCCGCTAAACCTGGCTAATCCCACTCCACGCCACACCAACATTGTACATACTATATAAACAAACCTCTTGATTCGTAAAACAAAACAAGTTTTAAACACGACCAATTCTAGCAACTCAAATTATGTGACAGCCCTTATCTACGACAAAGGTTGCGTCAAGGGGTACAACACATGAAAACTAAACAAGGATATAACACTTCGAATTTTAATGACTTGAGTTCTACATAAGATTTCTTAATTATTAACATAGCAGTGTCAAACCGTTCATTATGATATGTTTGATAGAATTTCGAAAAAGTTAATTTGGAAAACTTACCAGGTATGAGCACTAGGCTAAGATATAGTGTCACTAGACTTGAACATCCACATGACATCTCCTTTGCTTTGTCACCGAGGCTGATGGGTATGGTGCGTCATTCGATGTTCACAATAATCCCAAGGACTATAACGGACTCACGATCTTTCACAGATCTCTGAAATAATCCACAGATTCACGATAATCCACTGTTGTAATCCACACAAGTTTAACTTATCTTCTTTTTCAATTTGATCATATTTTTCAAAGACTTTCCAATTTTGATACCTTGAACTTCTCAATGATCAAAAATTATTACTGGTATAATCCACAGTGTATATAATCCATAGTATATATAATCCACAGAGGTATGTTCACTCTTTAATTCACTAACATCTACATTCAATGTGGTTTGGTTCCTCTAACGTTCACATGGCTATGTCCTGAAACGATACAAATGGGAAAAAAATTAAACTTATATTTTGAAAAGGTTAAAACAAACCATAACCAAATTGTTCATATTCACATAAAGTTAAAACTCATCGAAAACACATTTGATGAAAACACAAAAATTGGACCAAGAATATGATAAAAATATAATTACAAATTTGCAGCCACAATGTCTTTAACAGTACACGTTAACAAGAGATGAATTACACATACAAAATAAACATTATATAATTCACCACTGAAGGTCATCCATCACTCAAATCATAACAATTAAACGTCTCTTAACACACACTCATCATATCACTGGCACCTTGTCAGTTGAAAGTCATTTTTTAAACTGACTTAAACCTTCAGTTAATCACCTATCATTTTAATGTACTTATTTTTTACTAATAAATCTATCAGATACTGGTAATAACCTATTTGGTTATTATATTTCTCTCTCTCCTTATTCCGTATTTTATTAGAGTTTCAGTTATCATGTTTTACTAAGTAATGGGTATATATAAATTAACACTACATCCTACCAGTATTTATGTTTTTGAAATATATAATTATTTAAATTAATTAACAATAAAACTGGAGCTTAGAAGTTACATCCAGTAGAGTTTCAGGAATGTAATATAAAAGATGTTTATAGGGGTTTCACTTCTTTATACAAAGCTCTGATATATTGATCATCATAAGGACAAATATCCTCAGCAAGACTAAATTATTGAAAAGTGATGCAAAAAATTCATTAGGGCAACAACAAGGAGATAATTTATCAAAAAACTAAACCATCAGGAACAAAATCTTGCCCTGAAGACTTGTGGTGTCATGCACTTTAATGATAATTGATTCTAAAGACTAACATGGTCTCCTGAAATTCACTGATAATTGAGAATTATTCTAATATGCCAAGGGATATCTTGAAAGATAACTCGCTTATCTCCGATACTGCATGCAATAATGCTTAAAATTAATTGATAATGTTATTGATCTTTGAAAGGGGAGGCAACAATGCTTCAATCATTCTACATAATATTTACCTAATTGATTAACACGCAAACGCTAAAGTTATCTCAAAAATTCTTATCAATGATAATTAGCTACAGAATTACGAAACCCAATCAACATTTTATCAGAAGCTGTCTTCAATAACTGAATTTGACGAGTGTGAGGAATCCAAAGTATCAGTCTTTACAATGAATACGTATTTATGTAATACGATACTTAAAAAATAATACGTTCTAATTTCCTGTTATCATGTCCGACACATCGCGTCTTCCCGTTTCCAGACAACTCGTATTGATTTTTGATTTTACGATTCCTGCTGCATCATAGGTAGCAGCTGGTACAGTGTGTGTAGTAGCCATTTACTTGTACATTATATATATATATATATGTATATAAAGATCCTGCAGTTTTACGTGTAATTGCAGTTGATACAAGCTTGAATGCTAACTTATATTCAGATCAATGATTCCAAGTGGCCTACAATTTCCTTCTTAAAGAGAACTACAAGTTCACTATATATATGCTTTGAGACGATGCTGTCTTTAAAAAATATGAAAAACAAATTTCGGTGTTTTTCTACAGAAAACCAAAACACATCTAGATGAACCTCAACAATATTTTTCCATGATTTAAATTCAAATTTTGCTTCAGAATAGAATTTCCAAAAACAATTGCACATAAATTGAACATACAGAAAACCAACAAATTTCCTTACGTCATTTTGTTAGCATTAAAAAAGAAAATGTAACTTTATGTTCGACAAACAATATAATAAAATCCTCTTCTTGAGAATTAAATCATATTTAATTTTTATATCATCACAAATTAGACAAACAACAGTTAAGAGTATAGTATAGATATATGATGGCATAAATTGAATATATTTTTGTATGAGTAAGTGGTACATTCTAAACACACATCTATATATATATATATACATATAAAACTTCTTTGTCTTTTTTTGAATCCAAAATGAATAAAATAAGTTGAACCATATTTATAAACTGTTGAAACTTCTACCATCAATTCTTAACGGGATTCCAAATCCATTAGCACCCAGGCTAGGGATAAAAAAGGATTTTTGTGTCAGAAGTAAAAGTACAATTCAACTAACAGTCTCCTATAAAACTCCTCCATGCTTAACCATGAAAACAAAAACCTGATTTCATAATTTATGTCCTGCTAAATTTTTTGTTTATCTACAATCTGTACTAACAAGAAGTGAAGTACTCCATTAATATTTCAGACCACACAAAAATACTTCCAAACCAATCTTAAGATCTCTCCATTTAATAGTTAGCTATTATACACTCTGTACATTATTCACCAGCTCTGTGGCAATATATAGTTAGTTTTTTTAGTCCACATACCCTTAAGGTAACAGACGCATGAAAAAAATTAAAGAGTTGTTTAAAAAAAAATCTAAGGCTATAACATTGGGAAAATTTTATTTTAAATTTTTCCTATAAAATGTTTGATTGATATAAAGTTTGCTTGATTAGTTAATAAAGACAATTTTAATTTTGCTTTTATAAAATTAATATCATCAAATACAACAAATGAATACTAAGTGTACAAGTTCCAGCTATACATATATATATAATACATTCAACAAGTACAAATATGATATCACTATATATTAAAAAAAAACAACAACAACAAAAAAAAAAAAAAAAAAAAAAAAAAGCTTAAAAACTGAACCCACTTTTATATGCAGACTATCTGTATCAAATACTTGCAGGGGAGAACCCAGCCCGGGTAACAAACATGAAAGCATTCAGAAGAATTGAAAGTACAGAGTATATAACTTAATCACTTTGCGTCTCCTCCTTTAAGTCCTAAATTCTTTTCTTTTCTTCTTCTTCTTTTTTTTTTGTTACCCACAAAATAATGTATAAATCACCGTTTATAATAAAGACTTAAATTCACTGGAGTGCTACCTTAACATATAACTAACAGGGACCTACCAAGTGTACTTTTACCTACTTAAACGAACAAAAAACTAATTTTGATACAACAATTTTATTTTTCTTCAAAAGATAACAATCAATTCGTTGTCTTCGGTGTTCTTCAATTCTATAGAATTCTGGGTAAGACGATACAGAAGGTTATTTTACGGACGTATCTCTATATTAAAGAGTCTTTTAAATCACCGCCGATCACGTTACAAATTCAAAAGTACTGAATATGTTTACCATCAATGCCACTGAATACTTGCAGTAATATGATGTAAAGAAGATTTGTGGCTAAAAATCAATTAAGTTGTAGATTTTAGTCTTGATTTAATTGAAATAGCATCAGATATTCAACTTTTCTTTTTAAAAAAAACACTCAATTAAATAGGCGATAGTTTAACTGGTTATATTAACTTAACCAGGCTGTATGTCACATGATAGCATGGTTGACAATACAAAATAAAAACATGCTTGTTAAATACTTATCCATATGAATTACTCACAAGTATAATCACATTTTATCAAGACTGCACTTTTTAATTGTCAATATTTCTAGATACGGTAAGTAAATTTTAGGCATTTAAGCATTCTATATTATACATGTAGTTACAAAAAATTCCGAAAAAATTGTGAATGTTATATGAAATGTATGGATTTCAACAAATTTGGACGTCTTTTTTCTTCAAAGTTTTGAGAAATATGTACTTTAAAATGAAGTTATATACTGACATCTATTAATTTGACAATTTTTACTAAAATCATTTTAACTTGATTTGAATTGACCTACACAAAAATGTGTTATTACTGTAAATTAAAATTGATAGAAAAATAACAACTTTTTAATTAATTTTTTCTGCAACATGAAACCCAATAAGTAAAACTATATTTTTTATTGCCACTGTATTATCAATAACAACACTAAATCCAACTAAACAATTTGTTTTGGACAGACAATTCGGAGGACACAGTGCATAAATGCTTACTGTACATATGTCCAACGGGCATTATCTGTCAAAGAAGAATTATCACTAAAACACACAATCTACAGGTCCTAGTTGTCCATCAATATATCTGTGATAGGTTTGTGACTTAAACACAGAAATACGGCAGAAATGTTGCTACTTAATTCTCTATGTCAATCAATCCATCACTTGTCTCCTATACAACAAACAGTCATCCTTCAAGGGGTACAGGAAAGGGGGCGTAATCATAATGTATGGAAAGATTTGTTTACATGATAATTGAAATCCAAAATTATGATGTAAGATTTTTATTAAGTAAAATTTTGAAAGTATGTACATGTACTCAAAACATTTAACCTTAAGTATTTTGTAGAAATTCTGTGAACTGAACTGTAAATAGGTATATATCTTCGGAGAGAAAATAAACCAAGGCTTTTTATACTCTTTTTTCAAAACTAAAATGTATCATTAAGTATCATAATATCTTTGAAATTCATAAAATTCATAAAATTCAGATATAAATTCACAAATTAATTTTTTGCATTTTGTATCCTTTTGGTTCCCCCCTCATAAAACCGAAGACCTATGACACACAAAAAACCAATGAGTCCAAACCGACCACTGTCTAATACAGCACATTTTGACAGATCGTAAACCTCTCTATCACCAAGAGGAAATGCATCACCGACCACAAGGTTTCAGTCCACCAAACACAGGTACGAAACACAGATTCACAACCCCAATACAATCTCAGGTGAATCTTCAAAGATATGGACACAGGTACGCATGAAGCCCAAATACATTCTTCAAAGACATGATTCAATTAAACAAAGAAAGTAATTGTACAAAGGGTCATAGCATAAGTAATCTTGAGGGAATTCTATGAACTGTGTGTGAAAGGATTGAATACAGGAGATTATCTGTCGCGGCTAACTGCTAATTGTTTTTTAGATATTTATCTGGGACAAGACAGGAGCTTACCCACCCGAGGCTGTGAAACTGTGGCCATCCAATTCTACCTGCTATAAATCGCTGGTTGTGTATTTAATAATAGGGTTGGAGTTTAGATAACACCTGTGTCGTAAAAATCACCCACCATGAAATCAACTACCTAAGTCTCAAACGAAATAAAAATAATTTAGGTAAATTTGGGAAGAAATATATATCTATTACACATCTTCAATTCAAATTAATTCTTCATCTGGCTTTTACAGTATCTCGGCAGAATTAGTATTTTTAATTTTCATAATCAGATTTTGAAACTGCGTATGAACATGTATCTTACATGGAATCTGTTTGGTATTGTGAGTTCTTCAGGAAATCAATTTTTCTGTTGCCTACTTTATAGAATATATGGAACATTAGAAATACGTGTATGTTTCCAACATCCAATTCATTCAATCCAAGATACATTCTTTTTGGATAGTGGGTTGGGGGGGGATTTGCATCTTATATATAATTCATTGCTCTATTTGTATGGCAATTGAAGAAAAGAAAAAATGGTCTCGAATTTTAAACTTAATCTCTTCACAATACAGGTAAAAATAGCAACAGAACATACATGTATGATAGCCCTGATGATTCGTTATCATCTACGACATTGACCGCACCCTGATAATCAGCTGATATTTACAGATGGCGCGTTATTATTTATTATACCTGCTCTAGAAATAATCATGCCAGCGAGCAGATAGTTGTCAATACAATAATAAAATATAAATACGCTGTCACAGAAAAAATAATGGGTTGTAAATCAAAACTGTTACCTTGGAAACGATACATAAATATAGTTACTGAATAATTGTCACTAAATCGTTTCCTGTAGTTCATGCATAAATTGATTCTACGAACATTAATACACCATTGAAAGGGGTAATTAACAAATTGAATCTGAGAAAAGAAGTTTAGAGATAGGATTAGAGTCCTGGTATTTTGACAATAATTGAATCATACATTTCAAAGGAAGAAATGTTCATAACAAGAGTTAAAATTTTATTTTGGTCATAATAATTATACAAACAGAATATGAAGACTTTATCGTTGTGTTTGTTTCTCTGTGTAAAGCAAGGAGTCATTTAACACAGCCTACTACAGAACACTTTATTTTCATGGGTGGAGGGTTTAACATGGATTGGATCCCTAGTCAGTCACACCCAAGATAATAAAATTTGATAATCTTCTTGCTCCCTGCTAAGCGTTCAGCATTTCTGGGCAAGAGAAGTACTGGTTGGCATGCTATGAGGATAGAATGTGACTGAGTGAAGTATCATGTCAATGTGCCTTGGGCATAATATTTCAGCAAGACAGCACTATAAAGTCGCCATCAGTGCACCTTGTTATAAGCAGACACTGTCTCGATATGACCTAACATGTGTTGGAGATACATTAAACCCCAATAAACAAAGCTTTTCATGGCATTAGTACATGTGTAATCATAGTGACATTCTCACTCTAAAGAACAATTGATCAGATATTATTAACACTGTGGAGAAGCTTCCCTTCTGTATAATATGTTCAGTAGTCAAGAGTTATTGTCTGGAAACCAACAATCATAGCTGAACTGAAGCCAGATTAAAAAAAACTTTGCCCCTGTAAAAAGAAGAGCTGTAAGTACCGATATCAGTTTTCAATAGAAGACTAGTTCCAAACATATAAACTAAGTAAGTATATGATATAGTAGTTGTCTTCATATCCCAACATAAAGTAATATTACAACAATATCACATTCTTAAAAACACATTGTACATCATTTACTAAACAAGCCTATAACATATCATTTCAACTTTTCTGTGAAACATTGAGTATTCTGAATCAATAATACAATATGTCCCCAAAGTCTGGCTTACTGTACGATTGCAATCTATGTTTACTAAATAAATAAACATATTTTTGTATCATTAAAAAAAGTTTGACAAGCATTTATCATATGCTATCCTGGCTGAGTCAGACAACTGTTTATTTATACAGTACAGCTTAATGTACATCAATACCATGGCCATATAGTAGACTGGACAACAGGTTTTGTTAATACTAAAAGACAATATTAACTTTTAGAATGTAAAATCAAGCTGTCGTCTCTATATCCAGTCTATATGTCTCTAACACAGAAATAGCAGTCTGCTACTCATACTTTCCTTTCCTTTCTTGTAATTAAATGTTGACCATGCAATTTTGAAATCAAGGTTCGAATCCTCCAGTTTTCAAAAAATAAAATTGTAAATTAATTTGCAATATCATAACTTCCTTACATATTGGTTAACATTTAAAGGAAAAGTACAATTAAGGATTGGTCAGCAGCCACAGACCAAATGGTTAGTTTTCATTTTCCTTCACCAACAAATGTCAAATTTAAAATTTCTTTGTCTTCCAGCTTTTCAAGACAGCTGTGCTGATTTTAATCTTAAATGTGTTTTTGCTATAAATATATACATGCCATGATGATATGATTAACCATCCTTCCTCACGATGTTTGTCAATTCTATTTTTGATATGGCCAATGAAAATACACACAGGGAAGTACTACAAAGACACACATTGTGCAACCAGCATGAAATCTAATGATACTTCAAAACAGATAAAATCTACAACAATTTCAATTTGTCTCATTTTTACACAAAATAATCGCACAGAAGATGGTATCAAAAGTTTTACTATTCAGTTTCTCAATGCTATATATTACACATTAGGTTTTGAATGCACTTTTTTTTTTAAGCGTACAGGATTTCAATTTCAATTTACAAATGCAATGTACATACATTATATGTTTCACGTAAAGTACATCATGAATGCAAAAATAAACACGAAATCAACGTCTCAGATTTCAATCAAATATTATTTACTTGTATACACAAAGTGTTGGGTAAACATTTAGCAGTCGTAAAACAAGGTGAATTAACATTTATATATTCTTTAAATTTAAGCATAATTTATTCTCTACTGTCCCTTCTTAATAATTTGAGTCAGATAGTTGTTTGAAATAGGCAGCTATCACCTCTCTTGGAGAAAAATCATATAATATATAGATTAAGTTCTCAAATAAACAGTGAAATGATATATTATTTGTTATCAAAAACACACCAAGATAAAAAATAAACCTTGTACCCACTTCACATGTTAAATGCACATGTATCATAGATAAAGCTAAAATGGTTGATAGCAATTGCTTGGCAGCAGACAGGACAGGGACGACAAAATGATGCGTTTTCATTGATTATGGTTTTTGACTGTATTTAAATCTTATCAACTGTCAATAATTCAATCTTTAAAATGTATTTTAAAAATCCTGGACCCTTTTTTACACGTAATACGATATCTAAAATAGCCTTTTGCCGCATTTAATTTTGTTGCTGTCTGCAAACTGATATTCGATACAACAAAGAGATGTTCGTCAACTATCCAAATTCACCATAGTTTGTTGGGATTAAAACCGTAAAATTATTGATTAAAGATAGATATAAAGCATAAACTTGGACACCTGTAAAATACTACAATCACACTGTACAAAACACATAAAGAGCAGAAAATTGTATGGAATATTTGACAATCATCATCTTATAGGTAACCACCCATTGTCACTCAAGAGTTCAACTCATGGGCTGTTTCTGATAATGTCAGAATCTCTTATTGAGATTGCTTAGTAAGATAAAAGGCTTGACCATTATCTGTCCCTGTTATTGAATTCTTTTAAAATTCTCCCAAAAAGGATTAAACTTTACAAACACAAGACAAAAATATTGTTATGATATTACAATTCTAATCAGAAAGAAAAGCAACTATTGACCAAGTTGGTTGCAACTTTTGAATTCCTGATAATTCAACAGTTCATTAGTTAGGCTAAACGACTTCTGGGTCAGAGGGACAGAAGAATGAATATAGAATGGTTAACTAGGAGTCAGAATGATGTGAAGGTTGTTGTCACGACACATATTCAATCAGTGAGGAAGCACTATAAAGTAGTCATCTGTGTGTATTATACAAACTGACACCAACTGGTTATATGACCTTAATGCTACTGTAATGTAATTGTGTTTCTGCTACCTCATATAGGATGCCACCTGCTATTACATCTCTTTAAAAAGAGTTGAACGTACTTTAACATCCTTTTAACTTTCACAAACTTTTTATAAAAAGAAGAAATCTTTTCTACTATTATCTCTACCAATCGATAACACAGTGCCGACAATGTCTTCACTTACAATACGCCTGTAACATCCTTAGTAAATAACACAGGCATGACATATGCACAAAGTCAATACAGTGAAATCTATGTCTTCTTTTGTGTCAATATTGAAACAAATCTTGGATTCTCACCATGTAAAAACCCCCACAATAACTCTTTTGTCAACTAGGAAATGGATACCTCGCTTCTATTTGACAGCCGACAAAAAAGACGCACACAATATTTGGGATTGTACGTCCACAAAAAAAGGTGTGTGTTCGTCACAACATTCGTGATCCTTGTTAATACAGTTTTTTTGGTTTCTTAAGTTAATGCAAGTTAACGAGTGTGATCACGGATGGCAGGTTTAATGCGCTTTATCCCTAATGGTGTTTACGCACGTGACAGGTTTAAGATGGAAGGTGTTTGTGTTGGGGGTACCCCACAAAGTAGCGAGGTACTGTTAAAATTAAAGAGGAGGTAATTTAAACTTTTCATTACATTCTAAGTACTACTGACGATCACCAAATGACAAGTAATGACTTTTCTTAAGTAGTTGTGACTAGTTTTTAAAAGCCATAGTTGAAGATTTCAGTTGTCAGCAAAATTTTAAGAAATTTCAAAAGATTTTTCATAATATGTTAAATAAGAGCATTGAAATGTACAAAGTTTACTAGTTTTTAAAATACAAGTAAATTTCCTTCCTTATTATCAATTCATGTTTAAAATATATATTTCATTTATAATAGTTGTACCGGTACTTTCAGCGCATTTGAATCATCTTATTAATCATTTTTACCTAAAAATACTCAAAATGTCACAATAGCTTCTTTTGAAACGTGCCAGCAATACATTTCTCTTGAAACATACAAGCAATATATTTCAATATGTTTTCACTCAAACTCTGGGAAAATAAGACTTGACCTCTGCACCAATAGAATCTAAAGGTCACAAGGTCGCAACCTCTGGGTACATCAGCTTGACGATGTCCCATTTCACCCACTTAACAGAAAATGATTTGATATAAATATCATGTTGTGTTTTATACCAGAGAATCAACACAGAAGTCAACAGTTTCTAAACACTGCCATATTTCTTGTGTATAAAGTGTCTTGGGTGTGTTGATGTTGCAGTCTTGCTTGCAAAATTATGATGCTTATACAATTTAATGTTTTCGTCATGTTCAAACTACTTACACCAACTTTTATTTGTTGCAAACCGGATTTGGTTTCTGAAAAGCTCTTTTTCATTCATGTGCATTAGTTACTTACAATTACCGAGCACTTTTGTAATCTACCAAAATGTTGTAATCTATTAATTCTGTATGTTGTCTGTAAAACAAGAGGCCCATGGGGCCTTAACATCCATCTGGATTGGCATTTAAATATTTTTATCCTAGGGTCACTCCTTGAACAAAGTTGGCTCTCCATGCCCTAAATTACTACAAACCAAAGCATTATGCACTATAGGCCTTCTAATTTATAAGAAGATTTTTGAAAT
>JAUMGZ010182928.1:3370-13852 GCA_032359645.1 Pododesmus macrochisma | reverse complement strand
CAGTGCGCACTGATGGCAACTTTATGTTGGTGTCTCACTGAATTATCACACCGCAGACTCATTGACATGCTATCTCACTCGGACACATTACCCTGCCACCGAGCCAACCAATTCTCATCCTACTCAATAATGCTGAGCACTTAGCAGGGAGCGAGAAAATTATTTAATTTTAACGTCTAATGTTTGACGTGGCCCGGCCCCGAATCAAACCCGTGCCTACCGGATCACGAGGCGAATGCTCTACCTCTGAGCCACAGCGCCGGACTCTTAAAAGCTGTCTTTATACCACACACGAACATATATACTACAGAAGAAATATGTGATTTGCCGATTTTATAAAGAACTGAATGCCTTGAATCAATTCATCTAATAGATGACCTACTGCCCGACTTACTGTGCGTCGACCAAGAAACAAATAATCCATAACTCAAATTGTCAGTCTGAAAAGGGCATCAACTGACCTAATCTTCATCCCTGCAGCATAACGTACTAATTATGTATACATTTTATCAGTTTCTTACCTCTGTTATTTGTTAATTGGTTATTACGACGCATCTTGAGTTCTGATTTCCAGACAACTTTATTACTTTTCTTTCGAAGCCGAGAGAATGTTCTTTTCTTCTAGTCAAATATGAATCTAGACAGAATGGAAGTGGTTTGTTTATTCTATGCATCATTGGAATGAACGAATGAACCGATGAAATGGAAAAGGTTTGATTCTAATGAAATAATAATATCAACCATAAGTATGGTTTCATTAAGGATGTCAGCTAACACATTTCAGAATAAAAATTGTTTTAAAAGCTTGGCCTCGGTTCATTAGCAAGGTCCTCTCGCCCTTTTGGTTGGTTTGACGTTATTTTTAAATGTTTCGTCTCACTTTGCTATTGTCAATAAATTTAGTTTCTGTTGATCTTATTTCTTCTTGTTTTAAAAGATCTTTTATTTTATCAATAAAGTCAAACTGTGTTGTGTTTTTCGCATACTAAGACTAGTCAAGGTGACATGAATACAAAAATGTAATCTGAAACATACCTCCAATTAATATAATTTTTATGAGAGGAAATAGACAATACTCTGTGTGAGATATCTACGCCCCGAATTCCAGGCCTAGCTCCGAAGCAGCGGTCATTAGTGGACGCTTTAGAGAAAACGGGTTTAGAATAGACAAGACCTCGGTAAATCAAAGCTTCAAATCCAAAGAAGGGTGGGGGGTCACGATGGTTATGATGGACACAAACCACACCCCAACACTAATATGAAATATGATTCATACAAGTCTATATTTTATTACAGTATTCTTGACAAAAAATATAAAAAAAAACCACAATGTGTACCTTCTTAACCTTCAATTCCACAAGCGCATTGTACAGAAGCGGTTATATGATATTGATTTATGGCAAATTGTAAAAATAGTTAAAACAATTGCTGACAAATGATGCATTATGTACTCCATTTTTAATTACATTCTCATTTATGTCAAAAACGACAATAATTCTCTAAACAGTTATATATGGCATCACTGAGGGCATGTCGCCCTTCACGAGGTTGACAGGTAACTGACAGTGAAGTCCCGATCAATCAGAATGGAAAGAACAATAGTACCTAATCTTCTTTGTCGAGTAGATTTGACAGCCCCCATCTTCGATATGTTACAGCGTCTCTAAGCAAAATTCCATCTCTATACTATAGTCCACATTAACATTAACTACTATTCCCAATTCCAAGTTAAAATCTAGATTCACATCTCTAAAATATTATGCTTTTATGAGTTAAATATATATATTTGCTTGAAATACGACTTGCATTATTTATCAAAAAAAAAACACCTCTATGCAAACATTCACATAAATCGATGCTGCCGGTATGTTAAACTTTCTTATCGACAACATATTTGTAGAATTTGGAGGTCAAGTTTTCCAGCACACTATTGGGATACTTAGTGTGCTCCCTTACTATTGGACATAATTATTCAATTGTTTTCAGCATAGATAACAAGTCTTGAGGATTGCTGTATTGGATTGACTGTAAGCAAGTCAATAAGTCATTCCATCCAAAGTCAGTCAGTCAGTCGGTCCGTCCGTCTGTCTTTGATTATATATTTATTTGTATTAATATATTTATATTACAAGTAAAATGCACGGTAAAGGGGGGGGGGGGGGTACTCGCCCTATCTTTACCGCTCTGCTTTAATGATAATGTTGCTACTTCTTTTCCCCTCCTAATAATGGTTTTTCTCCTTTGCTCTTTCGTCACCATAACTGTGACTTGTTCTTTTGGTGACACTTGCTCCTTTTTAAACAGTTGAAAAGGTTACAATACACCGGAATGACACGAAGGCATTGCGGCGGGTGACACATGTGTAGCAGGAAACGCTTACCATATCGCGAGTACATAGTTTCGCTTCTAGTTTTTTTAATAGAAGTTCGTGATGTTTTCTTTTTTAGATAATAAATGTATTTTTGGTTCAATTTTTTGTGTTCGTCCAACGTTTTCTTATTGTTTGCCAATGTCCATGGACTTGCGGCCTTAGAATATGGTCTTGGTTTTTCGATTTACTATTTTTTCCAATTGCCTTTTGTAAATATGTATATACTTTTTACTCTATTAGATTTTATGGACAATTGAAGTGGGCGGTTAGCTGTTGAGATGATTCACAGCGCCATTAAGTGTATTTATTAAATGTATGTCTATACTTAAGACTTCTCTTGTCATGGGTGAAGTGGAAAGGTTAATGCCCCATTAACCGGTTTAACCACACCGCCTGGTTTCCTGTTGGGTGACCGTCCTAAGTCGGTCCGCGTGGATTACTAGTCTTGAGGATTGTTATGATGTCAATTTAATTCATTACATTCTGGTGCTTAATTGTTGGATGCAGTTATTGTTTGTTTGTCAATGTCTCTCGTTCTGTTGATTCCACTCATACAGTTATTGTTTGTTTGTCAATGTCTCTCGTTCTGTTGATTCCATTCATACAGTTATTGTTTGTTTGTCAATGTCTCTCGTTCTGTTGATTCCATTCTTGTTGTTGTTTACTATAGACATTTAAAAAAAAAACCGTACGTTTCATTGCGCTGGCAAGAACTTCGATAATTAACTTTTACATTAAACGACAAGAAATGAAATACAATCTTGTAAGCCGAGATGGACCATCAATTAAAATTATCGAAAAGGAATGCAACTTATTTGTACAAGAAGAACGCGCCTGATTTTCAATACACTCAAAATTTATTATCAATCATGACTCAAGAGAGCGATACACACGTACAAACCAACAATAACCCCATCAAACAATTCAGCAATTGGAAACAGGGAAATTGGACGTTACGAAGTAACATAAAGCCGAACTAACAATTGATTGGTTGATCAATTAACTGCAAGTAACGTTAAAATGTATGACCTACCACAAGTACAGCCACTGGGAGGGTTCCTTGCTTCATCAACGATATTTGATCATTCAGAGGTAGGTTTGTAAATTGAGGTATGCGTTTGGCGAATTTCACTGCAGCCTGCATAGACGGTACAACTGTTTCCTGGTAGAACTGAAACACTCTTTTATCATGAAAATCAGCAGAAGACGCTATATCCATTCCTTCATTGGTTTCCGAACTTATCTAAAGTTGCAGAGAAACATTCTGATTAATATACATACGCTCAATTTAGAGTAAAATACTGAAAATGTCGATTATCTCATATCTTATCCATACCACAATTTACAATCGGCTTATAAGAATGCATAATGTATTCAAATCTCGATTAATTTTTTGGCTATCTTGCATATTTTCATATACTCTTCCGGGTGTTCTAAAACATTTAATACTCCAACCCTTTTTAAAATGTAAAAATATCACCCGTCTTTGCATATTATGGATATCCAACTTGCATCCTATTAATTCTATAAATGGGGGAAATATTTGTACGCACACTTTTCGCTAACACAAAATGAGATCTCTTGGTGTTTCCCTTCGTTTATGTGAAATAATTTATTTCTCTATACTATGTGTATCCTCCATTTTATTTCGCTTACCAGAGCCAACGCACTGATGAAACTAAAGAGTTTCACATTATAATGGGTTTTTTTATAGAACACTACGTATTTTATGACCTTAACTTTTCATTTTAGTGCATTAATTTCAACAAGTCAATAACAAAGTTACCTGTCTCTCACAGGGTAAGTATTAGCTCTTTCCACTTATAAATATCATATTTATTGGGGGTATGTTTCAGATTGCCTTTTTGTATGCTGTAATCATTATTATCTATTATTTTTATGAATGATTGTACTACCTTGTCCTCCTCGGGATCAAGAAATCTAGATTTTCCAAAAACATCTTTGAAAGCTGCAACAACAACGTCAGACATGGACCTCAGTTCTAGTATTCGTGTACAACTGTTCTTCGATAATTCCTCCTTATCTGCGACCAGTTTCTCACGCTCTGATTTAGGCATACGGCCGTACCGGACAGCTGTAGAAGAATTGTCAAATCTCTCTTTTAGTATAAGTTTTAATAACTTGTATTGGCTGTGTTAAAATGGATAAAAACTATACTAAGTATTTGATTAATTTCGCAGATAGCTGTGAGAATAGTTTTGAAATAACTTTCGATGAACACATTTTTATTAATTTCCAAGCTAATGTACAGGAGCTATATTACTATTCAAATTATCAAAACTCCTTATGACTGCTCAATTTTTACCATCAATCCTAAATTTGAATTATAAATGTTCTCTGTTTTCTGAGCAAACCTTATTTATTTGTTGTCGACCGTAAATGGTTGTTCCGTGGAATGAAAAACTACTATCCGCAGAGTTGCCTCACACAAAATATTTACAAATTTATTCTTGCGCAGCCTATTATAACAAATGGATTAAAAACCAAAATCTTACCACCAGGTGACATGCCAGCGTTTAAGCATCGTTGAAATCGACAATATTGGCATTTATTCCGAGTCCCCATGTCTAGTTTACATTTTTTCCCTAATTTACATGACTCGTACAGTAGCTGCTTCTTTAAAGTCCTTCTGAAAAATCCCTGTAGATATGAGAAGTAATGAAAATTCTATATTTATTTAGACTTCATTTAAAATAACATGGTTAGTTAAACATGCGAAATGTAACATTGACAGTGAAAAAGTATCAGCAAGATTATGAATGACATTTTAAAATGACAAATAGCAATAAAAAAAAGCGAAAAGTGAAGAAGACATATACACAAACGCCCTTTCTTTTGTTGAAACTGCGGATGACGCATGTGTAGCAGGAAACCATACTCCATCACGTGCACCTAGTTTCGGTTCTAGTTTGTTTTATTAAAGAAGTTTGAAATGTTTCTTTATTACGATAATAATTGGGTTTTTTTCTTTTTGCGTCCCACGTTTTCCTTTTGTATGCCAATATCCATGGAGTTTACTACATTTAACGTTATCATTGTTTGCCCCTACAACATGTAAGTTGTGTTTCTTTTTCCTGCTTTATTGCCTAATGTGTTTTTCATACTCGCGATCGTCGTATGTAATCCGTACTGTGAAAATGCAAGACATCGAGACAAAGAATCACAATTTTTATTATTTTTTTTTTACAACTTTCAGTTTCGTGCTGAGTGACCGTCGCGATCGGTCCGCATGGATAACTAGTTTTGAGAAATGCTGTGACGTCATTCTAATTCATTTTTATTCAGGTGCTGAATTATTAGATGTGGCTGTTGTTAGTTTGTCAACATTTTTCGCTCTGATGAATCCACTCGTCTTGTTTTTTGTTTTTGTTTTTTTAAATCTACTATACCTTGCAGCCTTCACATGAATGGACGCCATAGTGATATCCCGATGCTTTGTCTCCGCAGATTCTACACAAAACATCAAGTTCCGCAGTGTATAATTGCTTGTTCTGGGCGTTCATCTATAAAAAAAAAAGGAATTAAAACACCATTGGTGTAAGTTTGTTTGTTTAATTGGGGCTAACTTCACTTCACTTCTAGAGTATTTCACCATATCGTAAGAAAAGACCAACGTAGAAAAAAACAAACAATATTGACAGGAAAAGAAGCGGCGACAGGAACGGGAAATCAAAGCAATAGAGATAGTTTAGAAAGAAGAAAACTGAACCGATGCAACGGCGTTCCCGCCTACTCTTCTATGGGAACTTTGCATGGAGGTCTGTATCGTGGCAGTGGGGGGAGGAGGGGGGGGGCAAACAATCCCTGTGCACTGGATCGCCAGCTCAGCTTCCCCTCGGAAGGATGTGACACCATTATTTTTATATTGTGTTACGTCAATAGCAAATAACGAAGTCTACACGCCAATAGGTAAAACGGGTAAACAAACATGGTGTATGTATTACTTTTGGGTGTTTTATAAAAGCAATAAATATAATGAATAGTGTGTGTAAACATGTTCTTGTGGTAATAGTGTGTTGTACATTTCTCACTTCTTTGTTGTTATCCTTAAAGAAACGTAAATGTTTAAACAATCTATAATTGAACATAGTACATTGTATGCATACGTCAGACTTAATCAATTCTGTTACTTCTGTAGTAATTACCAAGTATGAATGCTTCATGAATTGAGATCTTTTGGATCGTCCTAACTTCAAAGAACGACATAATTCCCCACCATGTCGATTAGCAGACGGTGATGGAATTGGCGATGAGAGTGACGATGACGGGTTAGACGATGATGTGGGAGATTCCACTGGCGACTCGCTGATGCTAGAAAATGGCGACGTAGATCTTTGTACTGTATTGAGTATATCTTCTGACAACATATCTCTTTTGGAGATTAGAATATCTGCTGTAGACATTTCCAATTTGGTATCATTGTCGAAGGCGGATAACAAGTCTTCTTCCGTGTCTGTGTGGTAAAAATTATATAACAAAAAGGTCACATTTATAAGAAATGAAACATTACCATAGTTGTAAATTTAATCGCAAAGTAAATGTATTTAAGCTATTAATGTTTTTAGTCCATCTGGACCAAAGGTCCAAGTGGACTTTTCTCATACAAATCCCGTACGTCGTAAACTTTTACTTCTACTTCTTCTCCAAAACCACTAGACCAATTTTATCCAAACTAGGTAGGAAGTATCCCTAGGGAAAGGGGATTCAGATTTCTTAAAATGAAGGGGATGTGCCCCCAGGGGGCACCGCTAGGGGGCCACAAGGGGGTAAATTTGACAAAACTTCAAAAATCTTCTTCTAATAAACTAGAAAGCCTAGAGCTTAATGTTTTGGTATGTAGTAACTAAAGGCATGGAGAACCAAGTTTGTTCAAGTCTTGACCCTGGGGTCAAAAATAGGTTTCACTTTTTTGGATCAAAGTTCAACAATATATAGCAAATATGTTAACTTTTCACATTTTCATCTTCTTGTCCTTAACTACTGGACCTATTAACTTAGTAGGAAGTATCCGTAGGGGAAGGGGATTCGGCATTTGTTCAAATGAAGGGGTTGTGCCCTCTGGGGGCACCAATAGGGAGCCAAAAGGGGAAAATGTGTTACAATTTCAAAAATCTTCTCCAGATTATCTAGAAGGCCTATAGCCTAATGTGTTGGTATGTAGTAACTTTAGGACAAGGAGAACCAAGTTTGTTCAAGGCAAGACCCTGGGGTCAAAAAATAGGTTTCGCTTTTTTGGGTCAAAGTTTATTGCAATAGCGAATATGTTAACTTTTCATATGTTTGACTTATTTTCCAAAATTACTAGACGGATTTCATCCAAACTCGGTAGAAAGTATCCCGAAAAGAAAGGGGATTCAGATTTGTTCAAATAAAGGGGCTGGGCCCCCAGGGGGCGCCACTTTAGGGTCCAAAAGGGGACATTTGACAATATTTCAAAAATCGTATTTCACCATACAAATTCCACACAATGTATATATATATATATAATAGGATACACGTTGACCACAAACAAGAAATGTTAAATTGCTTGCAATGTGTAAGAATGTGCATGTATTTCACCACAGCAAATCGTTATTCTTAAAGAGTGTAAAATCGAGAAACCATGTTTGAAAAGTCGTTGATGTTGTTAAATGTCAGTTTGTATTTAAAGATAATCATTCCGTAATAAATGCACGAGGTGGTAAGACAATTTACTTTATTCCACCAAACCGTAGGTAACCGGCATTTAACATCAATCAATTTCGTTGTCAATCATTCTGAGGAGTCACAAAAGATATAACCATGACACGTGACCAATTGTAGTAAAAACAGGTACGCATGCATCAATACAAGCAACGCTTAAACAGATGCGGTACAGTAAGTAAACATTAAACTGTCATAGTACGTTCCTACCTTTATACTATATATAAATGGCACTAGACTTACACAACATGTGACAACTTTGACCTGGCTGATTCTGTAGTTTTTGACTGGTCGTGGCTATACTGGCCAAAATGATGGTCACTACATAGACTGTGACATGTTGTTTTTCTTACATTTGGCCATATTGCATGGTAAACAAATCTTCATTGCTCTTTAGCGTGATTGACAACGATATTGTTAATGTTGATGTCAAACGCGGGTTACGTGTACGGCTTGGCAGAATACCACGTATATATTCTATACGAAATTGTTGCCCGAATGCTGACAAAACGTTGTTTGTTTGTCCTTATTGTTTTGTTTTGTTTTTATCTTTTTTTTCATTTTTTTCATTGTTCTGTTTTTGTTTTTGTTTTTGTTTTTGTTTTTAATTTTTGTTTTTGTTATTGCTATCTGTTTTGTTTTGTTTTGTAATTGTTGTTTTTGTTATCTGACCATTGTCTAAATTAAAATGACAATTTTCAACTACAAACATTTTAACATTTAACGCCAATGTTAGATGCTTCTAACGGACAGCAGTAAATAATACATGCCAAAACATGTCCATGCACAATCTACCAGCGCGGTGGCCCAGTGGTTAGGGCGCTCGCTTTAATAGTAGACTGGTGCTAGAATCCACGGTCATGGGATCTAATCCCGATCGGGTCAAAACCTAAGACTTTAATACTAGGCAATATTCCCGCTCCCTTCAAAGCGCCCAGCATTACTGGGTAGGATGAGAACTGGTTGGCTCGGTGTCAGTATAGTGTGACTGAGAGAAGTATCATGTCAATGTGTCTGCGGCGTGATATTTCAGTTATACAGCACTATAATGTGGCCATACCTGCGCACTGCAACTAGCAGACATCGTCTCGATACGACCTATAGATGAGTTAAAGGGACGCTAAACCAAAATAAAACAACAAACCATGCACAATCTATTGTAGCACTCTATCGAACATATGCAGTATGGCTGAATTGAAACATGCAAAATTCGATAAACTGATTGCTAATTAAGTCCTATTTTCAAGTTGTAGTGTTTGATATACACGCCCCTTGTATGACCATAGTGTCACGTTTTGGCCGCGCCGTTGTGCCCTGTTTTGACCCCAAGATTTGCAAAATTTCGGCCGGGTTATGCCGCAAAGCTCTAGCTTCGCTATCGCCACGTTGTATAACGTTGTGTCTCGTTGTTCCGAATTTTCTCACGTAGTAGTGACGTTCTGTCATGTTTCAAAACGTACCTAAACATTGCGGTCAAAACGTGACACTATGACTGTGGCATAAGGCATTTTAGATTGTTTATTTGCAAGATATTCCTTTAAAAACATCAAATAACTGATTATTGTCAACATGTTTGGTATATAAAACATGATGCTATTTCCACGTGTTTAGTGTGGTATTATACTCCACTGTTATTGTACTACATAGTCTTTACAAATAATACATTTACTAAAACGAGACACTCATCTCGCCACAGGATCTAAAATACATAATGTCTCGATCTTTTCGTTCGGAATAAATATTGTGCGCGTCTTGTCAATAAGGCCTTGTTGATTTTTACTTTTCGGAATAAACATTGTTGGCGTCTTGTTAATAAGGCCGTGCTGATTTTTAAGCTTGTTTTTGATCAGCTTATTGGAAGGTTTCAACAAAATTGTGAGGAACAAAACACAAAATATCAAAAGAAAGGATAAGTTTTAAAAAATCTAATCTCTTACAAGATTTGCAAAATCATGCCCCTTTTGCGTTTTTATGAACCATTTAATATATATATTTTCTTTTCAACATACGTATGTTGGTGTGCTAGTAATGATCCACTTACAAATGTAAGTCGACCACAATGGAAACTAGGAACATAATGTATACAGTTTAGATTCATCCTGTTTCAAACATTATGTATGTTTATTTTGTCTTCCTTGTTATTAGATGCACAGGTTTATCACTTATATAATCCTAACTTTGATTTATCTAAATCTCGTCTATACGATAAATGTTCCCCTTTGATAAGTGGCTTGACTTCGAGTCATGGGTGAGTTCCCTCCTCCCCCCACCCGCCCCCTCACACACTGATTTGGTTGGTTTTACGTTATTTTTAAATTTCATTTCAGCTAAAACGTTCATTCCAATGGTGACAACGTTCATTCCAATGGTGACAACGTTCATTCCAATGGTGACAACGCTCATTCCAA
>JAUMGZ010182927.1:0-25045 GCA_032359645.1 Pododesmus macrochisma | reverse complement strand
ATGTTAAATCGGTAATTAGGATCCAAACTTGGTACTTGTGTTTCTGGTACATGTAGGGTCACTCAAAGTTAGACAAGCTGAAAGGTACAGGCCATTCAAAGATCGGCACGTCTTCGAAAGAGATGCTAGTCCGGCAGTTCCGTGTTAAGATAAATGTAAACCCTCCTGGCACGATAAAGATCTTTTCGTAAAGTTCGAAAGAAGAGTAGGCAGAAACGCCGCTGCATGGGTTTATCCTTCTTTCTTAAGTATCCCTATTGTTTTGTTTTCCCGTTCCTATCGCCGCTTATCTTTTTGTACTATTGTTTGGTTTATCTCCTTTAGTCTTTTGTCACGATATCGGTGACATACTCTAGAAGCGACGTTAAGCCCTGATTAAACAAACATCCTACTCATTAGTTTGCTTTATCTTTTGAATGTCATTTGAAAAATTGGTATGAGCATATGTACGTTTTTTTTTTAAATGTGTCGAGTGATTTTTTGAGTGCCATACTCTAGGTTTCCCTCACCCTCTGTATATAGTTACGTATACCATACCTCGATTATGTTGATGCATACTATTGACTATCCTTAATATTCTCTCACATTGCGATAACTTTGTGATAAATTTATAGTTTGACTTTTTCAATCGTTTCGTTGTTTTGACAAAATGTTTAAACTGAACCTTGTTAATATCCAATCTGTGATGGAGCTGAACTTTGTCATTGTATTTTTATATTACGCAGCTCAGTTAGTTCGTCTGTCGGTCTTTAATTATATAAATAATTTACGTCATCTTTATATCGTTGCTAAATTCCTATGTGCCTGCGCGTCCACCAACATTATTGACAATGCTATTTGATTGTTGGGTTGTGGTGCAGGTTGAAGCCTCATTAACCGGTTTAACAACACCACCTCGTTTCGTGCTGGGTGATCTTCCTAAGTCGGTACGCATGGATTACTAGTCTTAAGGAGTGATGTGGTGTCTATTTATTTCCTAACGTTCTGGTGCTGGTTTTGCTACTTCTACGCATCCTGTTTTTGTCCGATTATTATATATAACATTTTTTACCACCGCCCTTTTGTTGGTTTGTTAACTTTGATTTGAATATCTCTTGACTATTGTAATTTCCCCTTCGATTTTTGTTGATGTCCGTTGACTCATAGCTTGCTTGTATTCATGTACGAGGTTCATCTTACTCATTGTGATTGTTTGAGGTCATTTTAAAATGGCATGTTCATTCTGGTGGTACCTGTTTGAAGGGACTATTGTTCGTTTGTCAATATCTTTTGTTATGTTGAGCTTTTTTGATCTTGATCTACTAGGTAAAGTTAAAACTTTATTCAACGGTTCATTAAAACAAGCAAAAAGTTGTGGCATAACATTGATCCTAGGTTTTAATTGAAGTTGTTCATGTTGCCTTATTGTTAAATATTTATGTTTAGTTATATTGATTCATCACACGCTATTTTTTTTTTAAATCTACGATAAATAGACTTGACTAAAAATATTCTAATGAAAAAAACCTAAAAGGAAAAACATTACACTTATACAACATAAAGCTAGAATGTTCAATAATGTTTTCAAAGCTCTGTTTTCCTTCATAAAATGAACTTTTTGTGCGTGTGACATGACGTTAGTTTGTATTTGATCGTTGTTAGATTTTCCACATAGAAACTGAAGCAGCTGACGATGGACAGGCTTGGGCATTTCGTTGTCAACGTCCTCCTCGATTGAAGGTTCCACTGTTTGTGCAGGAAAATAAAAGAGTAACATTTGACTTACAAATAATGATAAAGAAAAGTTATTGGCGGATTACTGTAGAAACAAGAACACGCAAATGCAATCTGAAACACGCCTCCAATAAATATTATATTAATAAAAAGAAAGTCCCGATACTAATCTCAAGAAGATAATGTGCATATAGCCACCTTGAGCAGATATCGCTGTCAACCAAGCAATGATCGAGGTTTTTGTTAGTGATTTTCCATGAGACGATTATATGCTTTGTCACATTCCTAAGAATATTGTTTTAATAATACAATTACAAAATATATTAACGGGCAACCAATAAATACATATTATTAATAACAGAACAAAGACGATTCTCTATGGGAAATAACCTCGTCGGTGACTTCAGGCCTAAATACAAATCAACCGTTATCAGCGCATGCTCATAAAACAGTTTAGATTAGAATAGACATAGACAACACCTAGATAAATCAAAGCTCCTAAAATGACGACAAAAACCACACCTGAACAATACTATAAATTTGCCATGCCAAGAAGCAAAGTACGAAGGTAGTCGCGAAAATGACATTGTTTGTTTGTTTGTTTGTTATCGTGCCCAGCTATATGATCATTATTTTTATCACTGTTAAGCATGATCGTACTTCCCACACCTTTTAAATGTATGCCATACGATGAGACAAGACTACAAAACAGGATCAGTGGAATCAACAGAACTAGAATCATTGACAAACCAACACCAGCTGCATCAAACAATTCAGAACCAGAATATTAGACATAAATTGACATCACAACAATCCTCAAGACATGCGGACAGGCTGAATACGGTCACCAAGATATAGTTTATATATGCTCCAGTTATAGTGTCACATTTTGGCCGCGACGTTTAATTATGTTTGGAACGTAAGCCAACGTGAAACAACGAGGAACAACGTGGCGACAGCAAGGGCGGAGCGTGGCGACAGCAAGGGCTGAGCGCGACGTCAGAGAGGCATAACACGGCTCAAATTTACAAATGAGTCTGTGAATTTAGAACAGACCTCGATGAATCAAAGCTACGAAGCTATAGGAGAGAGAGGTTTAAAATCCAATTGTTAATGATGTACAAAAACACCCTAACAATACTATAAACTGGTCGTGACCAATATTTTCGGTTTGCGCGCAGTCACAATTGGAACTATATTAACGTAAACTTAAGTATCATTAATCCTAAAATCGTATTTGCGAATTGTTTACCTTTTATTGTAGATTCAATTTGCTCTCCAAGTAACGTTGATACATCGTGTGAATCATTTTCGTTTACACGTGTAGTATTATCGTATGTTCCTTTTACGCGTGTCCACCATGTGAAATTCTGTAACTGTATACATATTATATGTAAGTAAATCGAAAAGCCAAGACGATATTCTAGGCCGTAAGTCCATGGACATTGGCCAACAATAAGAAAACGTTGGACGCACACAGAAAAATAAACCAAATATACATTTATTAACGAAAAATGGAAACATCACGAACTTCTATAAAAAAAACTAGAAGCGAAACCAGGTGCTCGCGATATGGTAAGCGTTTCCTGCTACACGTGTGCTATATGTATTATATTAATATATTTAATATACGTTTTACAAAACTTTGAAACATAATTATGAACAATTTTAGTAAAAGCGGGAATTGTTAGTACTAAATGCCTGGTTAAAGTGAATAAAACTTGCGATACACGCATACATGTGGACAGTGGGCGTGGTTACGTTTAAATACCCGTAAATGTTTTGTGTTTATACCCAAAAACATGTTTTATTTTGATCATTCCTTATATTTCAATTTACATAATATTTATAGAGTAACAAATCCGAAAATTCAAGACGATATTCTAAAGCCGTAAGTCCATGGACATTGGTACACAAACGGAAAGATAACCTAATGTACAAATATTAACCAAAAAAGAAAACATCACAAACATCTATTAAAAAACTAGAAGCGGAACCAGGTGCTTTAGAATATCGGCTTGGTTTTTTGAATTTACTACTTTTTGAATCAATCTCACTATTTTAGCTCTATGCGAGTCAAATGAAACAAAACTAAGGAAAGTACATCTCATGTGTCTAGTATATACATTAGCCACATGCTCCGTGAAATCAGGTCTATATAGGCATAAACTAAATGTGTCAACAAATTGTTAAGGATGTTGTATATTAAAATAACATGACCTGTACATCGAAGAGTTTAGAAAAAAATGAAAAATGAAATACCTCATCTTCTGATATCGGTGGTGTTAGTAAACTAAGACCAACAAAGGCTAGTGTAGCTATGAACATTTCCAATACACCAAAGTATAAATAATGAACATCCTTAACAATGGATGGCCTCGTTTCCTCTTCACCACAAGGTGGCACGGGATAAACAAACTCCAACACAATCCTAGTAATTCCACAAATATGAGAAATTATCATCCCGCCAAAAATACCCTGAGAGGAAAAACATGTTGCTGTTTTTATATTTCAAATAAATTTACATTCAACTGACGTCGTTCTCTAGCGATTTGTTTATTGGTTATTTTTGTAAAATATATTTTAAATTGCTTTTAATTTAAAATGGACAGAGCACACAACACAAGAGACAATCAATGGCATTTCGTCCTATATAATTTTACTATTTGGTCATCTATATGACACTTTTTACGAGAATTTGAGCTCGTAATTACTATAATAGCTCTTGGTGAAAGGCGATTGTCGTTAAACCACTGAATCAAACATCATCATGGAAGTCAGTAATATTTCCTGTTTTGTTAATAATTGTATTGTATTCGTCTATTTTGTGTGCATCATGCGTCGTCCTTTTATTGGCCCATGTCCATGGACTTGAGTCATTTGATTCGATTGTCATTGATTTACTGAAGTCATGTCTATTATAAATTAATGTTCACTCTTGCGTACCGTAATGAAAGCCGCTTAGAGCAAGATTTTGGTTTAGGGACGGGGAGTCTCACACAGAGTATTGGCCCTTTCCTCTTATAAATATCATATTGATCGGAGGCATGTTTCAGACAGCATTTTTTACTTGTATGTCATTATTGTATGTCATTATTGTATCGTCTTGGTTTTTTTTACGATTTACTTACTTACTTTACTAAAACCAAAAACTCCCTTTACAGATAAAATATGTATTTCCTGTCTGAAGCAATAAGCGTGATTACAAACCGCCGCCTGTTGGAAATTATTTTACAACTTGTCGTATTATCCGCTCGGATAAAACCACCGAAATACACTAAACATTTATTGCAACAATATAATTACTTTGAGAAATACAACCAGTTTTTCATCGATTGTACACCAGAGTGTCAGGTCTTTACATATGAAGTGCATGCCTGTTACATGTCGATCAATGTTAATTTCTGTATACATAGGCTATAATCTCTACATTTGATCAGTTGGTATTTTCCATTCGGAATTTATTTTTTAAGTGTAATTTTGTGACAGTTGCGTACTTATTCCAGGTCATTGCTATGACTCTATAGAGTATTGTACGATTGATTCTCACACATAATTTTGTTGTCCACTACACGTGCAGAATACTTTAAGCTTCCTTTTTTGTGTTTTAGATTACTTTATCATATGCATGCTGTTTCTTTTCCTAAAACCACTCGACGGTTGGACTATTATTCATGCGCATACCTATCGTTGTTTTGTATTATCTTATTTTTTCATTTATCTTTGTTTGTCTTTACTTTCACGATAATAAACTTGATATGTTTACACTCGCGATAAACAACGTTTTTAGTCAATCTGGACCGAAGATTCAAGGTGGATTTTTCTCATACAAATCCCGTCCATCGTCATTCCGTCGTCCGTCGACATTACATTTTAACATTTTCGACTTCTTGGAGCAATTTCATCCAAACTTGGTAGGAAGTCATCCCTGTGGGGAGGTAGTTCAAATTTGTTCAAATGAAGGGCTTGGCCCCCAGGGGGCGCCACTTTGGGCGCCTTAAGGGTGCAAATTAGACAAAACTTCAAAAATCTTTTTCTTATAAACTAGAAGGCCTAGAGTTTAATGTTTTGGTATGTGGTAACTTTAGGGCATTGAGAACCGAGTTTGTTCAAGGCGTGACCCATGGGTCAAAACCAGAAAACGTGTTTTTGGGTCAAAGTTCAACATTAGGAAATATGTTAAATATTCACATTTTCGACTTCTTGTCGAAACTACTAGACTAATTTCATCCAATCTTGTTAAAAGTCATCCCTAGGGGAAGAGTGTTCAGTTGTACTCAAATAATCGGGCTCAGCCCCCAGCGGACGCCACTAGAGGGGCCTAAAGGGGACAATTTGACAAAACTTCAAAAATCTTTTTCTAGTAAACTAGATGGCCTAGAGCTAAATGTTTGGGTATGTAGTAATTTTAGGGCATGGAGAATCAAGTTTGTTAAGGGGTGACCCTTGGGTCAAACAAAGGCTACGCATTTTTGGGTCAAATTTCAATACTAAAGCTAATATGTTAATTTTTCACATATTTGACTTTTGTCTTAAACAACTGGATCGATGTCACCCAAACTTGGTAAAAGGCATCCATAGGGGAGTGGAGTATATATTAATTCAAATGAAGGGGTTCAGTCTCCAGTGTGCGCCTATTTGTGGGGCCAAAAGGGGGAAAATTGACAACATATCAAACATCTTCTTGTAATAAACTAGAATGCCTAGAGCTTAATGCTTAGGTATGTAGTAACTTTAGGGCATGAAGAACCTAGTTTGTTCGAGGTGTGACCCTGATCGTAGAATTGTTGGAGCACGTTGAAGACAACCAAAATTATATACGTGCTGAAAAGTACTCACCTTTTCTGTTGTCCGTTTCCAAAAAATTGCCAGGAGAAACGCAATGCCAACAGGGGCTGCCAAGTTCGTTTGTATCATATTGAGATACGAAAATAGTTGGCCGCCTTGAGATCCGCGAACCAATGGCAGCCAAGCTATGCTCATGATACACATAAATATGATGAAAAGTCTATTGTAGAAAATATTAAGGAAAAAGGATTATTTACAAATACGTACATGCAATGAATTAAGGTTGACTTCTTAATTCATAACAATATTTTGATAAATACAAAAAATAGATTGTTCGGTGTTTTTCAATATTCTACAACCTTTATAATTTTAACTTTTCAAGATAAAATTGAAAAGATTGACAATTTAGGTGACAATATTATATGTATAGTACAATTTAATTTGTGCTGTGTGACCGTCCAAAGAGATGTATTGTGGCGGTAATGTAATTAATTTGTGCATGAAGTGTTCACGAGTCGACATTTCAATGTTGGTTTGTCACTACTTTGTGTTTTGTTCTATTTATACTTTTTGATATTTCAAATTTATAGTTATTTACCTTCCAACTATAAGTAGCTCTCGTGGTTTTGCCTTCGATCTATTTATACTTCTTGTTACTTTGCACTTTTAGTTATGTACCTTCCAACTATAAGTAGCTCTCTTGGTTGTGTCTTCCGTCTATTTATATTTCTTGGTATTATGCATTGATAGTTATTTACCTTCCAACTATAAGTAGCTCTCTTGGTTGTGCCTTCGGTCTATTTATATTTCTTGGTATTATGCATTGATAGTTATTTACCTTCCAACTATAAGTAGCTCTCTTGGCTTTGCCTTCGGTCGTAACTTCGCCCATATATCTAAAGTAAACAGTGTACTACTACTGTTGAATATAGATGTAAGTGAACTCATAATGGCAGACAGAATAACTGCAACCAGAAAACCTCGTAAGCCTGCAAAAAATGATTATAAAGGATGTCAATTGGACTTAATGACCTGGTGAAACATAAACACTGAAAAGTATCTGGCAACTAGATGTAATAAAACAAGAAGAAATAGGATCAACAGAACGTTAATGTCTAACAAATAATAGCTTCATCAAACAAAAGCTATCACTAGAATGAACCAGCAACATGAGACGAGCATAAAAAATGATTCTACTCATTCTGTTTTTGGCAACAATTACGTCAAACCAACCAAATGGTAAGGGGACCTCGCTCTTGAACCGACGCCTTTATCCAAATCAACAATCATCAACGGACTCGAAAGGAACTGAATTTCGAAGAGACAAAACCTCGATAAATACAAAAAAAACAAGATGAGTTGAATCAACAGGACGAGATACATTGAAAATCAAACAATAGCTGCATAAAACAATTAAGCCCCATAACGAAAGGAATTGAATTGACATCACAATAAACCTCAAGACTAGTAATCCATGCGGACCTACTTAGGACGGTCACCCATTTCGAAACCAGACGGTGTGGTTCAACCGGGTAATGAGGCATCTGAAGCCAAAAGGGATAGAACAATCATGATAGCAACGAAGGACAAAAACCAAAGTCAATGCTATCAAATAGTCTTGCCAAAATATAAGATGTGGATGGATTTCCTTTGGACAATTGTTTCGGAAAAGACAAATAATATTTTTCAGAATTATTTATGTTAGCATTTACTTAGATGTATCAAAGAACCACAATTTTTAACTTGATATGCTTTGATTCACACAAAAATCATCATTTAAGAGTCTCAGCAAGCATTCCAGGTGAAATTCATCGGAGAAATTGAAAAGATTTAAGTTTAATCATTAAGTAGTGCATTGCCTGACAATTGTTCATTAAATGAAGCACATACAAAAATAGAGCACTTAGATTAGAATAGAAAATATAGAGGTGGAATTGAGAACATCAAATCATGATAGCAATATCAGATTAAGTACAGTATGTGAAACATTGTATTTGGGAGGGAACATATTTATAAAACCTTCAGTATACCTTTCTTTAATGTTCGAAGGTTCTTGTGAATTTAATGAAATATTTAACTGCATGCCCTTACTTAAAACTTCTTGTCTCATGAGGGAGATGGAAAGGTTGATGCCTTATTAACCGGTTTAACCACATCGCCAAATGGTGTGCTGGGTGTCCGTCATTGGTCGGTTTGCATGGAAAACTAGTCTTTGGGATTGTAGTGATGTCAATTTATTTCGTTTTATTATGGTGCTGAATTGTTTGATTCGGCTATTGCTTGTTTATTAATGCCTCTTATTCTTTTGATTCAACTCATCCTTGTTTTTTTGCGAGACCACTCATCCTATTTTGCAAAATATTTAAGAAGCCAAAAACCCTGGTTGGCATCACCGGCTAAGAAAGTCAGGGGAAATCCATACCAAGTGAACACATGTATTTACATAAAGCTTCTTGAAAATCTAACTAAAGGTTCTTGACAAGAAGTAGAATTGTTTAAGAAGCCTCGACAGTCATGATTTAAGGGAAGAGATAAAGTCGAATGGCATCGAATCATGGGCTATTCACGATACATATACATTAAGTTTCGTGACAAATGACAAATTATTCTTAGACAAACGTCGGAAAGATCTCAGCACTTCAACAACCTTTTCGGCCATATCGAATTTCTAAAAAAAGACAAAAGAGGAAACACGGACAAGCATTACAAAAGTTCTTTTCTGAATAGTACTAATTTTTTTTTGAAAATAAGTCTGAAATGTCAAATTAGCAGATGGACATAAAAGGGAAAATACAATCAGTGCATGAATCGTAAAGCAAGTGAGTTTCAGTTGAAATGAACGTAGATGTTTTTCAAGTATAATGCTGATATGTTTCCGTTCTTTGTATTGGTGAAAACGGTGTTATGTTTTTGGTTCATAGCTGGAGAAAAGTAAAATCGACGTTACAGTCGGCAATTGCCGTAGACACAGTTGACTCCGGCGTCTATTAAATCTCTTATGCAATTCTAACCTGAACCTTTTGTTACGATTGTCTTGTTTAAGAAGAATATTCTAATGCGAGTGCGTGCATGCTTATTTTGAATTAACTATAATAATGAATAATCCTCAAAAGGCGTGTTTCACCATTTGTTTAAACTTTGATAAGTATATAAACATCAATGAAATAATTAGTAGTAAGTATGCTCTAGTTAACAACAAAATATAAATTTACCACGTGGAAGAAGTTCCATTACCAGTTTAGGATACGCTATATTAGAACAGCCTGCTGGATTGTCACATACTTCTGTACATACGTCAGGGTCTGAACACGCCACTTCATCTGTAGAAATGACAGATAATAACAGGTAGGTCGTTAACCAGCAACCAACATCTTTTAAGAAATAACATTCTTGTTGTCGTTATTCGTGCGTTATGAAAAATACAGTTTGAATAGGATCAACAGAACGAGAGACATTGAAACACAAACAATAAATGCGTATAACAATGAAGCACTTGGATGTAATTAAATACAATCGACATCATAACAATCATCAAGACTAGTAATCCATGCGGACCGACTGAGGACGGTCACCCAACACGAAACCAGGCGGTATGGTTAAACCGGTAATGAGGCCTCAACCTTCCCACTTCCCAAATGAGACTAGAAGTCTTAAGTACAGACATACATTTAAAAAATTAATAAATATACTTCATGGCGCTGTAAATATTCTCAACAACTAACCGCTCACATCAATTGTCAATAAAAATCTAAACTAGTAAAATGTATATACATATTTACAAACGACAATTGGAAACATGAAAATTGGACATAACCTAGTAGCATAAAGCTGAAAGCATTGGCTAATACGTGGTACATTCAAAGATTCCACATAAAGTTAAGTATATGAAAAATGACATTGATGAACAATCAGTGTGCTCGCAGAGTTACAACAGGAACACCAAAGCCAACTTAAACTGACAGAGAAAAAAACCCCACAAAAACAAAACAAAACAAACAAAAAAAAAGAGGGAGGGATTAGGGACTATAGGAGAGGAAAACTCCATAACAGCAGTGTGACCTCAGAGATAAAGAACATCGCGAAGTCCAACTCACAACCAGAAGGACATATATCAGGACCCAGCCTTTTCGATATAGGGAGCTTTCAACTGGAGCCCTTCATTGAATCCCAGTAGTATTGTAAGAAGGTGTGCAATGCAAACGTCTATGCCAGTACAAGGCGGTAAGTGAACCCAATACTAGGCATGTAGTGCGTCTCACCATAAGTGGATCATAGATACCTTTAAGGAATTTTCTTAGAATTTAAGTAGCAATAGGAGATACGTCTGGGTTGTTTTTAATCCTCCTTAGTTTGTAAACAAGACCTCCATAAAATAACGGTTGTGAAATGCCTCTAGTTACATACTGGGCAATACTTACTTGACTATATCTCAAAAGAATCTCTGGATATCCTCTATAAAACTTGCCAAAAGTTTTACGCAGTTTACGATATCGATACCCTTGTGAAATAAGCGTAGTGGTAAGGTCAATATTACGAAAATGAAAGTCATTGACATCTGAAAAAGCTCGAGCATAACGAAGCAATTGAGAAATATAAATGCCGTATGATGGAAGTCGTTGAATATCTCCATCAAGCCATTGGTAATTTACAAATTAACCCCGCTTTTAGCGAAAACAGAGTTACAATACTTGACCACATAACCCTTAATAGTTGTTAGTGCATATGAGAGGTGCTTTGAAATACTCGTAATGGTACAATTACTGGAATTTGCAATGAAACGGGATTTATAAGGATTTTTATGCGATTTTGGGAGCCAGTTCATACAATGTTGTAGAGACATCGTGTTGAGTAATATTTATATTGTAAAGTATTATTGTCATCAATATGCTTAGTTATCACGTCTTGACATGTCAATTTGGTGAAACGTACGCTTTTGTAGTAGTTATTTCCTTCACAAGTGTTTGGATGTAATATAACTTTCAAGCAAATATGATATTATTAGCTGTTGTATATGCAGGTGCTAAGACATATTGTTTGTGAATTATCTCCAAATTTCGTTAAATATGATTAACCTCATAAACCTTAGGTTCATAGACCAGATGGGGGTTGGATATACAATTCTTAATGCGTGCATCCCAAATGTCAAGGAACGCATCTTCAAATACAAAAAATGCAACCTGAATCATGCCTCCGATAAATGTGATATTTATAAGAGGAAGGAACCAAATCTCTGTGTGAATTACCCCGTCGCGAACCCCAGATCTTGCTCGAAGGAGATTGTGTTTTAACTAGTGATATTGTATTAAAATAACTTAGTCGTATTCTGAGAGATATCTTATGTACTAATTATAATTCTCTTATCTAAGAAAATAAGAGTTAATTTGTGTGTGTATTTTATTTCTTTTATCGAATAATGGTTTTGTCATATCACCCTTTTAATTTCTTTTATTTGGCTCACTGCAAATCATGCAGTTATTTTATTGTAACTTTGCTACGTAAGCATGTAATGTAAAGATACACTTGGTAAATTTTATTTTTTGCTATATTAGCATTTATGTATATTAAACATTTGTTTTTTAATTCACATGGCATAGTTAATATATTGTGGCATTTTACCTTTTAAAGCATAACTACCTCAAGAGTGCTCACATTTAAATGTTACTATGTGATAAATATTAAACAGTTCTGTGATAGGGTGTATGTATTATTTGCATTTTATAACATTGTTGTGATAATTTGGTTACATGTAATGTGATATCCTTAATGTAATTTTAGTTTTTAATGTAAGTGTCTCATAAGTCAAATTGGCTGGGTGTAAATATAAGTTTTAATGTATGTGTGCAATATGTTGTAAATATATGTATATTAACACGTGACACTATAATAAAATAAGTTATTGTCATTGTCATTGTCAGTATTGTAATATTTATTTAGGCGTATCGTTACATTGTATAATTTCTAAAGCTAAGTTCCAGACATTGTACACAATAACTTTATAATCGTATAATACCTTCTTTTAATGCATTGTTGACAGGAAAGAAGCAGGCTATTTCTTTTAGATTATTGTCATCAATAAAAAAAACAATATGGCAGCCAATGCTGCAACTAGATCTACAAAGTTTTCGTAGAATTTGAGACATCATCGTGCAGCGTTGTACCGCGGAAATGTCTTAAATTCCAAAGAGTTAGCACCAGAGGCTGTATTCTCCATTTTATACAGGATATCTAAAGATTCCAAGTTGTTGTCATCAGGGGCTGTATTCTCCATTTTAAACAGGGTATCTAAAGATTCCAAGGAGTTACTATCAGCGGCTGCACTCTCCAATGTATACAGGGTATCTGAAGATTCCAAGGAGTTACCATCAAAGGCTGTACTCTCCTTTTTATACGGGTACCTGAAGATTTCAGGGATTTACCATCACAGACTGTATTCTCCATTTTATACAGGGTATCTAAAGATTCCAAGGAGTTACCATCAGAGGCTGTATCCTCCATTTTATACAGGGTATCTGAAAATTCCAAGGAGTTAACATGATAGGCTGTATTCTCCATTTAATACAGGGTATCTGAAAATCCAAGGAGTTAACATCAGAAGATGTATTCTCCATTTTATGCTGGGTATCTGAAGATTTCAAGGAGTTACCATCAGAAGCTGTATTCTCCATTTTATACAGGGTATCTGAAGATTCCAAGGAGTTACCATGATAGGCTGTATATTCCATTTTATACAGGGTATCTGAAGAATCCAAGGAGTTAACATCAGAGGCCGTATTCTCCATTTTTTACAGGGTATCTGAAAATTCCAAAGGAGTAATCACCAGAGGCTGTACTCTCCATTTTATACAGGGTATCTAAAGATTCCAAGGAGTTACCATCAGAGGCCGTATTCTCCATTTTATACAGGGTATCTGAAAATGCCAAGAAGTTAACATCAGAGGCTGTACTCTCCACTTTATACAGGGTATCTGAAGATTTGCAAGGAGTTACCATCAGAGGCTGTATTCTCCATTTTATACAGGATATCTGACGATTCCAAGGAGTTACCATGATAGGCTGTATTCTCCATTTTATACAGGGTATCTGAAAATTCCAAGGAGTTAACATCAGAGGATTTACTCTCCATTTTATACAGGGTATCTGAAGAATCTAAGGAGTTAACATCAGAGTCTGTACTCTCCATTTTATACAGGGTATCTGAAGATTCCACGGAGTAACCACCAGAGGCTGTATTCTCCATTTTATACAGGGAATCTGAAGATTCCAAGGCGTTACTATCAGCGGATGCACTCTCCAATGTATACAGGGTATCCGAAGATTCCAAGGAGTAACCATCAGAGGTTGTACTCTCCATTTTATACAGGTATCTTAAGATTTCAAGGAGTTACCACCAGAGACTGTATTCTCCATTTTATATAGGGTATCTGAAGATTCCAAGGATTAGATATCAGAGGCGTTACTCTCCATTTCATACAGGGTATCTGGAGATTTCAAGGAGTTAACATTAGAGGCTGTACTCTCCATTTTATACAGGGTATCTGAAGATTCCAAGTAGTTACCATCAGAGACTGTATTCTCCATTTTATACACAGTATCTGAAGATTCCATGGAGTTACTATCAGAGGCTGTACTCTCCATATTATACAGGGTATCTGAAACAAAACACAGCACATCGAACTCCAGATTCCAAAGAGGGATACAATTCAACGACTTATGCGGCTGCTGTGCTACCATTAGTTCCTTTAGATCTAGTCTGGTTTAACGCTTTTGAGGACACAGGAGGATGCTGACACACCTGTGTACACTTTTTTGTTTGTAGCTATGCCACCAGCAAGTAGATTGATTGAGATATACCTCTGTAGAATCATAACAACAATGATTGACCATACCGTGCTTTAAAACAGACTAAACGTGCTCTCTTGCTGTCTCTATTTGCTTTCTTGGATACACAATCTATAAGATTTTAAGAAATTGACCAGGACTCAAACAAACCAGTTGTGCATCCACTTGCTATCGGAACAAGTAGATATTGCCGAAAAACCGGGCCGCATTCAAATGTGTTTCGTTTAAATGTTAATGCAACAAAAGAAATTTGTGTACTGTTTATTTTTAACTTTTATTTTCTTTTATTATTTTATATTTGTTGGTGGGGGGGGGGGGGGCCCCGGGAGATAAAACATAGTTTTGAGTGTAATGCAACTAAAAAGGAAGTTTGAAGCATCACAATCTGTCGAGAAGTATATGTACAGTCTCGTCCAATCAGAGAAGTATACAGTCTCGTGCAACCAGAGAAGTATACAGTCTCGTTCAATCAGATAAGTATACAGTCTCGTTCAATCAGAGAAGTATACAGTCTCGTCCAATCAGAGAAGTATACAGTCTCGTCCAATCAGAGAAGTATACAGTCTCGTCCAATCAGTAACTTGTCATCGTTTTAACGTCGTTTTCAACATAACGTAGAAATAACCAAGTATGCCGTAAACATAAAAGTGTCTATGTTTGCTCCTTAAAGATATGTCAAGTTGATTGCCAGTTTCATTTTACAAGGTTATTTTAATTAATAAAATATTACGTAAATATTTACGCCATAAATAAGAATATAAATGTCAAAGCCCTTCCCTTGCTAGTTTGCATTTGTTTATCAACAAAGTTTTGAACCCAAGGTGATCCGATCAGTGCCATCTTAGATATTTACTTCTTGTAATGTCGTTGCAAATGATGACACGTTTATAGTATTACGATCCTGGTCTGACGACACGGAACTCGATTAAGCCGGTATAAAAGTGCCATAAATTAAACGAGGCGCAGCCAATTATCGGTAATTAACTAGAAAGAAAAAATAAGCTGTTTTGTAACATCGCCAATATTGATTTATTTCGTTGTAAATTTCAAAAATCAGGAGTTAAAAACACATGTTGTCCGAATTGCTGAAGTATTCTTCACACCAGAGATTTAATTTTCTGCAATTAGCAGGAAATTGACACTAAAAAGGGATGTGGTGTATTATTAAAAGAGACCTTCTCAGCTTTAAAATAGTAAGAATTTAATGTCTGGAGGTGTGAAAATTTAAATCACGTATGATCTTCATTAAGATTTTCGAATGTGGACATTCCTGAAGATCTCAAACATTAGTTATGTTACACGACAATTCGCTGTTTGGTGAAAGTATACATTATTGTGTCCCACAAATATAGAAAACACGTTTATTCATTTTTTTTCGGCTCATTAGCTTCTATAGTCATTATCACTCTGATTACATTAAAATACTTCATTTTGACATATTTAAATTACTTTAATTACTTTAAAGTGTGATTATAATTGTTCGTAGCAAAAGGTTAGATATAGCAAATGTTTATAGCACATGGACGTTTCTATGAGGTCAATGAACGTCCTGTATCCAGGTTAACCATGAGTGTTCTGTGTGGCGCAAACATTAGAATATTCCCATAAAATAATTATGATATCTAAAAGAGACTAAAAATGCATTGAGACCAACAAAATATTTTGAGCGCGGGGCATCAACTAATCAAAGGAAAGAGATTTATTAACTCCGAGATGACCTTTGAAAATCCAATGTTGGAAATGGAAGGTTTGCCTTGTTTATATGTTTCGAAAAGCTGTTACTCTGTTAATTGATGACTTTGGTAGGAATGGTATATACGATTGCGACGCTTATTTTCTTCGGTTTTCATTGATGTATAGGTCGCAAGTTATTGAACCGGAGTATGAAAATTTTGAAAATGGAGTTAAGCACCATTGTGTAGGATATGTTGTCGACCCTGGGCAATGTCGGGGAGGGGTTATTAATTGAAACAAGTGCCTGTGTACGAATCATCTGCCAGTGGGCGCTCAACAGATAATAAATAATGAACAAACAAGAACAAAATGGTAGTATTTTCGTCTCTTGGTCGATATTATATTTTTATGTGCAACTTTGTATAATCAATAATGTAAGTACAGTTTTTATTTTGATATAATGATTACAGAAAAGGACTATTCACGCAATGAATACAACATGTAAGCATACATGTACCCAATTGTCCTATCCGTTACATGTCAAATTTCGCAAACATTGACCACAATAATCAGAATTGCTTTGCTTTGCCTTTGGAAAAATGTTGCTCTTAAACTTTAAAATATTGTTTTGAATTGTTTATTTACGGTTTAACGTCACTTCAGAGTATTTCACCGCTTTCGCAACAAAGGAGAAAAACCTTTGAAAAACAGAAGAGAAGCGTTGTGTGAAATTGTATAGCTTGTGCATGAATGTCAAAAGTCACTGCCTGCCCTATAAGTTAATTACATATTTTGAAAAACAAAACAATTAAAGTAACAAAATGTAAAATATGAGATATTGTCTCATTTATAAGTCTCCTTTAAATGCTATTGTTACTAATTAGTATTAAAGGTTAACAAACACCAGTCACTTAGATCTGTGTCGATAACTCCCGTTTTCTAGACAAAAAAGCTCAATGGGAGGACGAGTAGAATGTATAGAAACGTTAAGTGTATGTCAATACTCTACAAAATGAGTAACCTTATAGCATTTATTCAGATCACTTATTGCATTCAAACATGCGATAAGCGCGCAAAGCTTCAGGCGGATTAATATCAGAATTTGTTGAAACAGTTGACAGTATTTTTGCATTTGAAATATAATATTTACATTTTATGACAAATCTAGTACACGGGTAATCGTTCATATAATTTGGACTCATTCTCTCTTTATGTTACTTGACTTTTACGATGCTTTACGCTATTCATGTCTTTGCTATTCCATGAATATTTGTTGATTGATGTGCCGAGAATTATGGAGAACTTTTTCTAGCAACAGTATTTTCAGAAATCATTCATAACAACATATATTTACTAAACTCAAGATTGTTTTACATCGTGATGATCATTGTATTTGGAAAATATGTTACCATTAAAAGAAGGTCAGTTGAAGAAATTGCAAAATAAATGAGCGAGACAAACAAAAGAATCGGTACAAAAAGTACTGCGTGACGTCAGTAACAGTGCTAATGGATCAAGAATGCAAGAGATGATAAAGACAAAAGATAGTTGGCCAAGAGCTAACGGGAACATATGATGAAAAAGAAAATCAACTGGAGGTAAGCAACGACAGAAAAAAATGAAAGTAACTGACTACAAACTTCGACAGACAGCACGAATCACCTGAAAACTAGACAGGAAATACTAGTATGCTAAATTGCAAACTGAAACATGTCACCAATAAATATAATTTCTTTAAGAGGAAAACATCAATACTCCGTGTTAGACACCCTCGTTCCGCATTCATGGTTTAGTTTCGGAGCAACCATCATCAAATGGACCCTTAAGATAATTTTTTTAGAGCAGTCAAAACCTCGGTAAATCAAAGCTAAAAAGCCGAAAAGGGTTTGTTAAAATTCCAATGTTAATTAAGGATAATAAACCACACCCCAACAATACTAAAAAATTGTCTTGCAAATTGTAAATTTGCACTCAGTTAAAATAGGATTTTGTTTTCATATTCCTCTGGTCACGTGTTCCATTTATCATCAGCAAAGGTGACGTAATAATTAATATGGAATTTTAATATTGTCAAAAGATAGACAGACTGATTAAAATATCGAATGAATACAAACAGCCGGAAGTAAAATTTAACTGAATTGAAAAGGCGACAGACAGTAGAAATCGTCTGACGGGAAATGTAACAGAAAGTAAAATATTAACTTCAGGGATAAAGTCGACATGAACTTAAAACCAACTGAAAGAAAAATGCAATACGAAGTAAATACCGTCTAAATGGAAACGCGACGGTAAGTAGAAGTCAACTTACGGGAAAAGGTAAAAGAAATTTGAAATCAAAGTCGACAGGAAATAATAATCTCCCGAAGGGAAAATGCGACAGAAGTAGATATCACCTTAAGTGAAAAGTAGACAGACGGAAGTAAAAATCAACTGATCGAAAAGTCGTCATAAAAAAGAAATATTATGTCACATGCGACAGGACAGAAAAGCAACTGAGAGGGGGAAAACGACAGGAAGTAGAAATGAAACGAGACGATAAAGCGACAGGAAATGGAAATCATGGTAACAGTAAAATGCAGGTATTAAACCACCCGAAAGACAAACCAACACAATCAGGTTATAAATACTCTAACTAGCTCTCCGAAGCACAGTGTGTATTGGAAATTTCGTCATACATATAAAACTAGTGAAAAGACAAGGTGAAAATGTCTTTATGTGTTCCATGTGCATGTTTCACATAGATGTTCAATCGACTCGGTGAGCTTTCACATAATACAGTAGACAGGATATATTGTATGAATTTTAAAAACATACAATTCACAAAAGACTCATATTTCATCAATCAACTCTTAAACTATAATTTCTAGAACTATTTCTAAAGCTTGATTGAATAGAACGTAAATAATATCATTTTGAATCTATGCTATAACGGAACACGGGAGAAACGCGCGTGCGCCGTCGGATTGATCTTTAACATTTTTAGAATATTTACATTGAATCATTCACTTTGTATTTTATAAAGAATCGAAACTAGACTGATTATATTCCAATCAGATCATTGTAAATCACCACCAAACAAGCATTTCGCAAAGTTAACCAATGGCGAAATTTTGTTCTTAGTGTAGTTTCAAATAGGTCAATGTAAAATATTAAAATAAAAAGTTTGCTCTTTATCTCTGGCATATATCTTGCCATTGCAATCGACATAACGCTTGATTAAATCAGTCTGTTGTGTGTTACGTAAAACTCTTGTACTATCAAACAGAAAAAAAAGATTCCAAATGAAGGACATGCATTATGTAAAGGAAACAACTAAAGCTTTCAAGTATAAATTGAAGTATTGAAGTGTCATATTCCATTACAGTCATATCGCTTAGCTGTCGGCTAGGTGATCGTTCCAAGTCCCACATGTTGAATAGTAGCCTTAATGTTTATTGTTAAGCTGATGGCATTATATCACATGTTTTCATTATAGGTTGCTCCTAATAATAGCAGTAGACAAGATAATCCACAAGACAGAATTTTATTACTGTACAATAGTTGTCTATCCGAAGCTCAATGATTTAGTGCAGAAGCAGTGAATCTAGAGCATCATCGACCCTTAAGGAAAAGTGCACACAGGCCGTACATAAATACACAGTAAATTATGCTCACTCAAATTAAGTATAACATTTCACGTATAACCCAATCTGGGTAATGGATGATGTCTGTCTACATATTATGAAGAATGAATTGGTTTGTTCAGAAAGGCACTTGGAAGTGAAAGTTGTAAGTGAAAAGAGTGAGTAACATTGAAAACTGCACATTGAATGTAATGATATCTCAATAAAATAGTAAATCGAAAAACAAAGACGATATTCTTAGGCCGAAAGTCCATGGACATTGGCAAATAATAAGAAAACGTTGGACGCACACAGAAAAATGAACCAACTATACATTTATAAACTAAAAATGAAAACATCACGAATTTCTATTAAAAAACTAGGTGCTCGCGATGGTATGGTAAGCGTTTCCTGCTATACATGTGTCACCTGCCGCGATGCCTTCGTGTCATTCCGGTGTATGGTAACCTGTTCCACTGTTTAAAAAGGGAGTAAGTGTCACCATAAGAAAAAGTCACAGTTATGGTGGCGAAAGAGCAAAGGAGAAAAACCATTAACATTGATAAATTATATTATAAGGTTATAAGCTATAAATGTTGGCCACTGTCATCAAATGGTTCTAGTCTTGCTTTTTATAACGTTTTATATAATGTTCATAATGTTTTTAACAAGGACGATCATAAATAAAGTAGTTGACAAACCCACAATGAATATTTTCTCTGATAAACAAACATTAATTTGTAGTTACAGAAGTATATCTTGCTTAATTACATTACTTATATATACCGTATTTCTAGGATCCCCGGTACATACATATGTACATGTATGGCTATACGAAATAATTTAACAGAACATTCATTCTTGAAATGGAAACGTAAAAAGTGTCGGTTTCATTTGGCATCTTTATTCAGCACCTGTTTGTTAATTAGCATGTTACAATGTTACTAAAATGTCCGCAAGTTAAACGATCTATTGGGAATTTAGATAGCCAAATCTGTCAAGTTTTAACTTGGTTTGGATTATAATGAGGGCGTTTGTGCACTCATTGCCACATTTAATTTAGTAAATATGATGTTGAAAGGCGTTTCATTTAATTGATCTCTTCGATTTTTAACCATTTGGCACCGTGTTACGCATTTCATTCTCAAGGGAAAGGCCATTTGAGTTTTCAAAAAATTATATTATCTAGAAATTAAATCATATTGGTTTAATTAATTTTTATAAAATTGAAATGAGATAAATTTCAATTTAATTGATACATTTTAAGACCCACTGGATATTTTCAACTTGTCGATATAGGTTTTTGTTGATTGCGGTATATGATTTCCCTACAGAGATGAAGAGGTTTTACAATTTTTATTCGTATGAAAATATTTCCTTTAATACTGTGTTACAAATCTATTATAAACTGAATATCTTAGTGGTAATAAACCTTATTACTTGAGCGACGATACACATCAAACTGGAATATGTAGATTGTTTATTGCTACTTATAAGAATAAAGAAGATCAAATCATGTACATGTATCTATGTTAAGGAACACCGGAAGTAGATTGATGGAATGACGACTTCCATCGAACGTAAAAAGTTTGAAACGATTGTTATCTGAAACAGAGAAACCATGACGACAAAGAACAAGAAGGCAAAGACAACAAGCACTAAAGGACGATTTATACATCAGCTAGAAAAAACTAAGACAAATAAAAAATCATTCCGTTGGTTTTACATTTATTAAGAAGTACATTTAAAAAGGATTAATACAACAAATGATTTTATTTCCAATGTATAAACAAAGCACAATTGGGGTGTCAGATTCAACAAACGATATAAAACAAAAAAGAATCAGATTTACTGCTTCCAGGGACATCACGCATTCATACATTCATCGTTAATAAAGAATCTGTATTTGTATTTGATAGACAACTGATTATCGCGAATTCTCATTTCCCCATTATTAATATCATATTTGTACACATTTACATTGATCGGAATGGCGAGGATCTAATTATTCCACAATTCCGTATAGTAATTGAAGGGTGTACTTTGGGTCATTGCCCAGCAATGTTTATGTTTCACGACTGTCTCGTTGTTGCAATTCCGTTTGGGTAGTAGTGAACGTATGTTAGTGCTTATAGACAGTGTAAAGGGTCGCCATACACTTGAATAAATCGGAAGCATTGCGTCGAGTGACACGTGTGAAGCAGGAAATGCTTACCATATCGTAGCACCATACTTTAAAAGAAGTTCGTAATGCATCCTTTTTTAGTTAATAGATATAAATTTGTTTCTTTTTTCTGTGTGCGTCCAACGTTTTTCTTGTTGGACTAACGGCGTTTGAATATCATCTGAGCTTTTCGTATTTACTACCTTTTAAACCTGATGATACTAATAATCGCTGAAATTGTTCTTCTGCAGCCAAGATTCATGTGCAGAACAGACAATTAATTGGCTAGAATTGTTGGACACTTAAATATTATTGCATCACATTGTTTTACTAAAAAACAGTATGAATAGGATCAACAGAACGAGAGAAATTGACAAACAAACATCAACTGCGTCAAGCAATGAAGTACCGGAATGTTATTAATTAAATCGACATCACAACAATCATCAAGACTAGTTATCCATGCGGACCGACTTAGGACGGTCACCTAGCACGAAACCAGGCGGTGTGGTTAAACCGGTTTATGAGACCTCAACCTTCCCACATGTGACTAGAAGTAACCGTCCACATCAATTGTCCATAAAAATCTAAACGAGCAAACTAATTTAGGCAACACAATTTTGGTTTATTGTTTGGGTATGGATTTTGTACATCATAAACACCGTGACATCTTTCTAACCGTTTCCCTTTTGGCTGTGTCGCTTTCATTTAACGTAGTCTTGTCTATTCAAAACCATTTTCTCTGTAGCGTATATATTAATGATGGCTGTTCGAAGTAAGATCTAGGGTTAAGGACGGTTGTGTCTCACACAGAGTATTGTCTCTTTCCTCTTATAAACATCATATTTATCGGATGCATGTTTCAGATTGCATTTTTGTATATTAAGTCCTTTAAGTTCAAAGTAGACAACATTATAGAGCTATAAAACATCTGTTTACATTTGTCCATCCACTATTGTATTAGCACGTTGTCATCCATTAGTTGTTCAGGAAATTGACACCACTTGACGATAGCCGCTTTAAATTTAACAGAAGAATAGGTTTTAATTGAACGAAATTTAAAAAATACTTGTGAAAAGGTACATATAACGCGCATTGTTCGGTTTATCTGGCATACCTATGACATCCATATGCCCTATGAATGACATTGATAAGCAGTTTAATTATAAAGGATGCACCTTAGTTATTGAAGGAACCATTGGAAATATGTTTAGATATGAAGGATTTACGTGTGAACACACAGAGAAACGAATCCTGTACTGACAATGTTCAACAAAATATAAGGTTTATCATTCAACAGCATGTGATGCTAAATTCGATCTGAAGAAGTTTATAAATATCGGACTTCTTTAACAACGTAGGAATTTTGAATTCCTCTGAGTAAATACATTGTGTTAAGTATTGTGTGCTCAAGAATTATTATTCTACAGTACTAAAATTTATTGTTTCATCCAATATTTCAGTATTAAATAATGTACGATATTATTGATAAAGAAACGGATTGTTGACACAAGAATAACTTTCGTAGAGAGAATAGTGTAATCACACCACAACGATACTATAGAAATGGTCTTGCCAAGAATTTAATGCATGCGCAGTAACAAAAAAATATAAACTATTCCTCTGGACAGGTGTTTCGGACAATCCGACCCTCGCTAGCTCAAATGACATAAAGACAGGATGAGTTGAATCATCAGAACATAAGGCATTGAAATTCAAACCATAGTCGCTTCAAGCAATATTAAACAACAGAATAAAAAGGAAATAATTTGACATCAAACAAATCCTAAAGACTAGTTATCAATGCGGACCTACTTAGGATGGTCACCCAGCACGACACCATGTGATGTGGTGAGGTGGGGCTAACCTGTTAATAATGCCTCAACCAAAGCACTAAATATGAAAAACCAAGAAGATAATTTAAGCCGTAATACCATAGACATGGGCAAACAAAAGGAAAACGTGAGACGCACAAAGAAAAATAAACCAAAGGGAAACACGGAAATACAGACGGACGGACTTACAATAACGAAAGAACCGAAATATTTATTAAAGAAGACTTTAGAATACAGGTTAGTATGACAAAGTTACAGTAAGCATGCCAAAGTCTTTTAATTTCACTTTTCGCTACAAAGATGACGTTTTGTAACTGAAGAATAAACATTTTCGTGATTACGTGGACAGAATTATATTCTCCGGAATTCGAAAAACAAGACACTACTGATACCGACTTTTCTACCTCATACTTAGACCTCCTACTAAATATCGACATGAATGGTACCTTTTTCACTAAACCTTATGATAAACATGACCACTTCAGTTTTCTCATAGTCAACTTTAAATTCTTAGACAGCACCATTACCCACCTCACATGTTATGGTGTCAACGTGTCACAACTGATACGATATTCAAGAGCTTGTTCTCACTATCAAAACCTTGTCACTAGATGATTGCTGTTGACATCCCAGCTTTTGAGGCAAGGTTATACACTACCCAGACTTCGGTCTGCATTCAGAAAGTGTTATGGCCGCCATCTATATCTAGAACAAAGATTTGACAAGTCTGTTTCTGATATTATTATTGACATAGTTCCTACGTCATAATTTGAGTTTCTTAACTTCCAGTCATTTATTTGGATTCATACTTACCTGTATTCTAAATGTGTGTGCGTATGGTAGCAAATGGTTAATTGGCTTACATTTTCAATAGTTCATTTGCCAAGCTTCATAGGTATGTGCATGCATAGTTTCGCCCTAATTGTGACCCTGTGCTAGTTCCTTCAACTTGTTTACCGTTTGTTCCATTAAATGGAAAAGTATTATTTTATGATACGTTATTAATCATAACAAGAACGTTTCTGTATCGTTAGTCATTTATTTCTGTTGATCAAAACAGTATTAGTGCAGTAAAGCGCGATACGACATGCTTCGCGTGCTTATTTACGAGGAATATTTGGATAGGGTGATTTTACATCCATGCAAAACAGAATACTTCCAGGAGGAAAGGGTTCATTTATATTGTCTAACTTTTGCATAAAAAATCTGTAAATATATGTAGATTGATATATATTATATATATATATATAAATATATATATATATATAGAGAGAGAGAGAGAGAGAGAGACAGAGAGACAGAGAGAGAGAGAGAGACAGAGACAGAGAGAGAGAGAGAGGTAGAGAGACAGACAGACAGAGACAGACAGACAGACAGACAGACAGACAGACAGACAGACAGACAGACAGACAGACAGACAGACAGACAGA